>PVKC010045589.1:0-11371 GCA_004027635.1 Crocidura indochinensis | reverse complement strand
TTTTTTTTTTTTTTTTTTTTTTTTTTTTTTTTTTTTTTGGTTTTTGGGCCACACCCAGTGACACTCTGACATCATTCCTGGCTATGTGCTCAGAAATCGTCCCTGGCTTGGGGGACCATATGGGACACCGGGAATAGAATAGAATAGAACCCAGGTCTCTCCTGGGTCAGCTGCAAGCAAGGCAAATGCCTTACCATTGGCCCCTACCATCTAATTTTTTTAAGTTTGAATTATTTTTATTTATTTAAATTTTTTATGGAGAGCATTGTGAATCACAAGTCTCTCACAGTTGTATTTCAGGCTTTCAGTGACAGTGAATTAGGGCCATTTCCACCACCAGTGTTGATCTCTTTTCATCAGAGTTCCTTCCCTGCATACATCCCATACCTCCACGCTTAGCTCCCAAGACTACTAGTATGAGAGGTCCATTTTGTGTTTAGCTTGTTATAGTTTGGGTCTCTTAATTCTATTGTTATTGACTTTGGCTTAGGTATTTAGATCTTGATCATTTTTTTCTCTACTCAGTGCTCCTGAGACTACTTAGCCCCTGGGCTCCATCCACTTTTTTATTTTTCATTTTGTAGGAAGACATAGAAATATGAGGCAGAACAAAATGATTCAAGTTCTAAGGTTCCATGAAAAGGGCAGGAACCCCTATCTAGAATATAAATAAAATTAAAAGAAGAAGAGAAAAAAGAACAAGGGGAGGAGCAGATGTGGCTTTTATTTTTAATAGACACAGCAAACTTTGGGGAAATTAGAAAGGAAATTCCATTGACCTAAGTCACCACGACGGCGAACCAATGGCACGCGTGCCAGCTGTGGCATTCGAAGGCCTTGCAGCTTAATACATTTATAAAATTTATAAAGAGTTTTTAGATACTAAAATGTTGTTATTAAGGTTTAATTGGACGTGCTGGCACTTTGAAGAAATTCTTTGGTTTTGTGCAGCAGTTTGGGCACTCTGGCTCAAAAAGGTTAGCCATCACTGGGAGATACAGGATGTCTACACCCATGAAGCATACCATCAAAAGAACTGACTACAGACTCTGGGTATGTTAGTTGTCCAACCCTAAAGGTCTCTTTATTGTTCCAGAAAAAGTTCTGCTCAGTTGAGGTTGTTAAAGTCAGTCTTCTGTAGTTGAATATCTTGATTTTTGTAAAGATCCTGTGATAAAGTCTAGGATAAAGTTTTCCTTAGTGGTTCCAGGAAAAGTTCTGCTCAGTCATGGCTGTTGCAGTCAATCTTCTGTGATTAGAGATCTTGGTCCTTGCACAGATCCTAGTACTAAGAGACTTCTGATTTTATCTCACTGTTAGGTGATGAGGTAGGGCAACCTGCTCTTAGATAAAACTGTTGCTGAGAAACTATCATCTTATAATTATTTTTCTACACTTGTAGGTGTTCAGGGTTTATTACTGACTCTGCACTCTTGGTAAGGTTTAAGGGACCATCTGTGATGCTGGGGATAGAAACTGAGGAGGGGGGTCTCATGCAAAGCAAGTCCCCTAACTACCCATTGTACTATGCCTACAGCCCCCATCTTACCTAACTCTTGATCAAGAAGGAAATTCTGCCAAATTAAAACATCTGTGGTGACTCATACAAGCTCAAATATAATTTCTGAACCCTTAAATTAAGGTTGATTAAGCATTGAGGGGCCCTGGAGAGCTACACTTTGCTCTGTGTGGGAACCCAGAAAAAAGGATCTGGAAGGTCCAGGGGGTGGCCCAAGAAACTTGTTACAGCATACAAGATGATTCTTTTTTCTGTTTTTGTTATTTTTTTAGGCCACACTCAGCAGTGCTGAAGACTGACTCCTGGCTCTGTGCTCAGGGCTGACTCTTGATGGGGATTGGGGCACCATATAGGATGTGGGGATCTAAACTGTATTGGTTATGCAAGACAGCTACCCACTGAACTATCGATCCAACCTCCTGCACCAGGTGACTAATGAAAACCACCAATTTCTGGTCACCTACATTCACTCTGGACAGTTGACAGCATCATTCTTCTACACTGCCTGTAAAAAAAAAATCCACCAGGGCAACTGCAGGAATAGGGGAGTTGGACTAGACTCCAAAACTCCAAAATTAGACTTTCTGGCACTGGGGCACAGGCACTGGCCTCATTGATCTGTCTTGGAGTACCCCACAATTACCTGTAGATTTTTCCTTTGGACTGCCATCTAATCTCTACTCTTTGGATTATACCCTTCTTATTTTTCATTCCTCTCCTGTCATTTTCACGAGATTTCAGGAAGGAGCTGATTTAAATGGGTTTATTCAACATGCCATGTAAAATTGGAAGGCTTCTAAATTAAGAATTTCCTTAAAGAATTACTTTTAAATGTTAAAAAAATATATCTTTATTGTAAAAAATGAAGTATTCCAACAGGGTTTTGGAAATAGTTTAGCCCTACTCTATCCCCTTCCTGTTACTCAGGGTTAACTGCTAGCAATAAAAATATGGTTAAATTTAAGGTTCGATTGCGGTAAACTTATGTTTCTGTTTTATTCATTCTGGCATTTCTCTGTGGTTTTATATTTTCTCTTTTAGGGGTGGTGTCAAACCATTCTGGGCAGTGTGAAAGGGTCATTTTTTTTTTTTTGACTTTGTGCTCAAGGCACAATCCGTGATAGTGCTCTGGGGGGCTGTATGTGGTGCTAGAGATTGGAACTAGGTTTACTGCATGTGAGGCAAACATTTCACCTCCTTCACTCTCTCCAGCCCTATTTCCCAGTTTTAATTAATTAGTATGTCTTTGTTTTTTACTGTTTTCTATTGCAGTTTTATGCCTTTTTATACGACTTTCCTCTGCCTGGGCTGGACCCAACATTGTTTATGAGGAGCCCTTATACAGCCTTTAATTCTTTGCCAAGTCATTTTCTATTTTACACAGCATCTCAAATCTCATGTGTAAAGCGAATATTCCATATTTTGTGTCCCTATGCCTTCTTAGTTCAGACCTCTTATAATGCTTCCTCACTATTTGGCAGTTATTCATTTTAAAAGTCTTAACACCTATATATTGCAAGCTGGAGATGGTAGAGGCTGTTATTAAACTCTGGACTACTATTTTCTTTGTGTTGCACTAGTAATCTCACTCTGTGGACCTGTCTTTGTTTTAAATAATTCTCAGCAAAAAAAAAAAAAAAAGCTTAAATTTAATACTGTCCAAAGCTATCATTTTTTCAGAGTTACCAATTTCTAAAATTAATTTTTTTGGTTCTTTTTGGGTCATACCCGGTGGCACTCAGAGGGTACTCCTGGTTCTGAGCTCAAAAGTCACTCGTAGCAGGTTCAGGGAACCATATGGGTTGCCAGGGATTGAACTGGGGTCTGTCCTGTGTTGGCTGCTTGCAAGGCAAATGCCTCACTACTGTGCTATCGCTCCAGCCCCATAAAATTAATTTTTTTGGGGGGGGTCATACCAGTTTGACGCTCAGGGGTTACTCCTGGCTATGCACTCAGAAATCACTCCTGGCTTGAGGGAACCATATGGAACGCTGGGGGATCGAACCAAGGTTCAACCTAGGCTAGTGCTTGCAAGGCAGATAGATGTCTTACCTCTAGCATCACCGCTCTGGCCCAGAAAATTAATTTTAGATTAAAAATATTTTTGTTTTGGGGTTATACCTGGCAGTGCTCATAGCTAACTTCTGCCTATGTGCTCAGAGATGATTCCTTGTGATGATCAGGAGACTGTATGTGGTACTGGGGATCAAACTCACATCAACTGTGTGCAAAATAAATGCTTTACTTGCTGTACTGACACATTTTTGTGATTTTTTTACACAGTTTTTGCTTATGCCAAAACTTTTAATAAGGCCTAATTTGAGATCAAAAGATCAGTAAATAAATACAAACGCCAACTAAGATAAACACATCAGCACAATCATATCCTGTTTTGCGGGTGGAATGGGGGAACACTTGGCCATGCTTAGGGTTTACTCCTGGTTCTGTGCTCAGGAATCACGTCAAGCAATGTTTGGAGTACCATCAGTGCTCAGTGCTGAGAATTAAACCTGGATGGGTTGTGTGTGTACTATCTCTCTGACTCCTAATTAGTACATTCTTACATTAAAATATTTATTTTACTATAACACCATATTTTCCAAGTTGTTCATAATACAGTTGTTTCAGGCATTAAATGTCCCAACACAATCTGACCACCAGTGTGACTTTCACTTCACCAAAGTCCTCATTTTCCTACACACCACCCACTCCTTGCAGTACAGATTTGCTTCATATTGTTTGTTACAACACAAAGGCAAATGGGATGATCAAAATTTAGATCAATAAGAGTTCCAGGCTGGAATTGGTAGCACAGAGGGAGGGCATTTGCCTTGCACATGGCAGACCCACAATGGATGTGGGTTCAATCTCCAACATCCAATATAGTCCCCCAAGCCAGGAGCAACTCTTAAGCACCACCAGATGTGGCCCAATTTCTACTCCCCGAGAAAGATCAATAAGAGATCATTTGTGAATACTGTTTTTGTTTGTTTGTTTTAACTCCAGCAATGCTCAGGGGTTACTCCTGGTTCTGCACTCAGGAATTATTCTTAGTAGGGCTTGAAGGACCCTAGGATGTTGGGAAGAAAACCTGGTTTGGCCATGTGTAATGAAAGAGCTTCGCCTGCTGTACTATCACTCTGACCCTAATTTGTGATAACTGTTATATCTCAAAATGGTGTTACCAAAACCATTGTTTGAGGAGCTACTGTGCTGGCTAGTACTAGGTAAGCTTTCTGTGTTCTTGTTTAGGTTCATTGACTTTGGTGCTTTTCCATCTTCTTTGTTGTAATCCTACAGAGCTGACAGCAGTATATCATATGGGGGATGTCTTGGTCCAGGATATATAGCTCTGAAACAATTTGGTAGTTTGGCAATTTGATAAGATTCACTTGTGGAGCTGGGCCTTTTCTTACTTTCTTCTCTTTTCTTTGTTTTTGGCTTTTGGGCCACACACATCAGTGCTCAGGGTTTACTCCTAGTTCTGCACTCAGAAATTACTCCTCATAGGGGACAGAGTAATAATGCAGTGGTAGGGCATTTGCCTCACATGTGGCCAACCTGGGATAGACCTGAGTTCAATCCCTGGCATCCTATATGGTCCCCTGAGTCCAGGAGTGGATTTCTGAGCACAGAGCTGGAGTAACCCCGGAGCACTGCCAGATTTGGCCCAAAATGAAAAAATAAACAACAACAAAAGAAATTACTCCTCACAGGCTGGGTGTCCAGTTGAGAGACCGAGGATCAAATTTGGGTTGGCTGCATGCAAGGTAAACACCTTACCTGCTGTGCTATCCCTCCAACCATGGAGCTTGGACTTTTCTATGTTGAAGGGTATTAGGGTTAGCTGTGGGCTGCTGTGCCTTCAGGAAAAAGGGCAATCTGCCTGCACATATTCCAAGAAGGCCACTGAATTGACAATCTGGGAAGCAGCAGGTTGTTTTGGAGGTTAGTTGTCCTAATCAGAGAGAAGGGAGGATTTGAAGGATTACATGTTCACCTTGAATTTCAAGGAAAATAAGAGAGAAATCTTTTTTTATTTTATATATAAGATCTTTATTTAAGCACCATGATTACAAGCATGATTGTAGTTGGGTTTCAGTCATAAACAGAACACCACCTTTCACCAGTGTAACATTTCTACCACCAATGCTTCCTTTCCTTCCCAACCCTTGTCTGTATTTGAGACAGTCATTCAACTTCTCTCACTCATTAAGATTGTCATGATAGTTGTTAGTGTAATTATTTCCCTTAAATGCACCCACCTTTGTGGTGAACTTCATATTGTGAGCCAGTCCTTCCATCCCTCATTTCTATTGTCTCTCGTTTTTTTTTTTTTTTGGTTTTTGGGTCACACCCGGCAGTGCTCAGGGGTTACTCCTGGCTCCATGCTCAGAAATTGCTCCTGACAGGCACGGGGGACCATATGGGGCACCGGAATTCGAACCGATGACCTTTTGCATGAAAGGCAAACGCCTTACCTCCATGCTAGCTCCCAGGCCCCTCTCTCGTTTTTTTTTTGTTTGTTTGTTTGTTTGCAGATTTTTTAAATTATCTTTATTTAAACACCGTGATTACAAATATAATTGTAGTTGTATGATTTCAGTCATGTAAAGAACACCCCCCTTAACCAGTGCAGTATTCCCATCACCAATTTCCGAGATATACCTACTCCCCACCCCACCCACACCTGTACTCGAGACAGGTTTTCTTTTTCCCTCATTCATTCACATTGCTATGATAGTTTTCAGTGTAGTTATTTCTCTAACTGCACTTATCACTCTATGTGGTGAGCTTCATGTCATGAACTGCACCTACATGGGAAGATAGGGGGCAAATAAGGGTTGGGACTGAGGCAGTAAAATATTAGAAATGAGCTTTGTAGGGCAGTATCAAGGTCACAATACTAGATGGATATTATGGATATATAAAATATATGCATACAATACTATCAATAGGAAAACAAGGAGAAAAAATTTCCAGTGACTGTTCCAACATAAACCAGTGCTAGAACAACCATCCTCCTCCCAAAGTGCATTCCAATTAGTGTAGGGAGAGGTAGGGGGAAAGCCTGTTAACCCCTATAGAATCCACCTAGACGGGCACCCAGGGAAGGCCTGAAGTCCAGGGGAGAAAAAGGGGGATGGGTTGGGGCCTGCCAAGCATCCCAGCACTCCCCAGGCTAGGGAGAAAGTCTCCAGTATGCGGACTCCCCAAACCCTATACCTGGCAAGAACTGGTCTCCAGAATCAATGAAGAAACCAGAAGCCAGATGTCTGCTCGCCCTCCTCCCCATGCACCTCCCCCCTGGAGTACGGAGGGAGGGGGGAAGCCTGAGGACCACTAAGAGTCCAGCTAAACCCACTTCTGGCCATCTGAACTTGCACCCAGGGAAGGCCTGGAGTCAGGGGAAAAAGACAAGGCGGCTGGGGGTCTGCCAAGCCTCCCAGCACTCCCCAGGCTAGGGAGAAGGAATCTGCTATGGGGCCTCGAGAGAAACTTTTTACAGGCTATTTGACTCCTGGGCATACAATTATGCTATTAAAGCCCATATGGGGACTGTCAGGCTTCAATCTCAGGAAAACTTTGGAACTTAGGCTGGGGCAAGACTGAACTCTTTTCAGTTCAGGAAAGGATGTGAAAATCTCCTCCTTGTGAAAAGGGAGAGGAATAGACAGAATGGTCACACTCATTTGTGGGAGATTAAAAAATAAGACAGTATGGTAATAAAAATTCAGAGACAATAGAGATGAAGTCCAGGAGGACCAGTCCATGGTAGGAAGCTTGCCACAAATAGCAGGGAAGTGCATTTAGGGCAGAGAATGGACCACTATGACAATCATAGTTGGAAATGATCACTCTGGAAAGGAGATAAAGTGATATGCACAGTACTCCTTCAGACACAGTGTTTGTAAGCCACAGTGTCTAAAGGGAAAAAATGGAAGAGAGGGGCCGGGCGGTGGCGCTGTAGGTAAGGTGCTTGCCTTGCCTTGTGCTAACCTAGGACAGACCGCGGTTCGATCCCCCGGTTCCCCATATGGCCCCCCGTGCCTGCCAGGAGCAACTTCTGAGCTAATAGCCAGGAGTAACCTCTGAGCGTCACCGGGTGTGGCCCGAAAACCAAAAAAAAAAAAAAAAAAAAAAAAAAAAGGAAGAGAGAAAGAGATTGAGAGACAGAGAGAGACATATAATGACAGAGACAGACAGAGAGACAGAGATAAAGAAGAAAAATGTCTGCCACAGGGGAGAGGGCAGTGAAGGTGAGAGGGAATCTGGAGACACTGGGGTAGAAAATGTGCATTGGTGAAGGGTATTGTACACTATATGACTGAAACACAATCATGAACAACTTTGATCTAAAAAAACAGCTGTATGATGAACAAGCTTGTAAACCATGGTGTTTCAATAAATTAATAATTTTTTTTTTGTTTTTGAGTTATACCCAGTGGTGCTCAGAACTTACTCCTGGCAGGTTCTGGGGACCATATGGGATGCAGGGGATGGAACCTGTATTGACTGTATGCAAGGCAAACTCCCTCCTGCTGTGCTATTGCTCCAGTCCCTAAATAATTAAAAATAAATGAAAAACAAAAAAAATTTTTTTTTGTTTTTGTTGGTAAAGAGACAGTATACATCTGAGATGTGGGTATGGGTAATTTCAATGGAGAGACACCCACTGAGTTTTCCACCAAGGACAGTTCAGTAGTATTTCAGAGGTGACTTAACTAATGAAATGTCTCTGAATGAATAGGTCTCTGTCTTGGAGTAGTATGAGTGGGTGGAGCTACAGCTGTGCATGGGTACAAGGTCTTTGTGCTTGCTGGTATTCTGTATGATCATGGAAGTATGAGCTGGGACCTTGACTATTAGTATATTACTTTTAGGTTTCATGAGAGAACTGAACAGGTTGATGGCTCTATTTACCCAGTATGCTCCAGTTACAGATTAGACTGGCTTTCCAAAGTTCTCTGTCAAAAAGTTGGTAACCAGAAGACTGAATTGGAGAAGGTCTCAAAGCTGCTCTATTTTTCCTCAGATATGTGCGATGATCCCTTTTTGTTTCCTTTGGAGGTTTTCCACATCTACAGCATTAACTGTCAGCTTTCTTTTCCCAATTCTCCTGTTATACTTTAAATGCTGAAACCTACAACTCTGGGGCCTGAGTGATAGTAGGGCCTTTACCTTGTACCGGGCTGCCCTGGGACAGACCCAGATTCGATCCCTGGCATTCCATATGATCCCCTGAGTCTGCCAGGAGTGATTTCTGAGTGCAGAGCCAGGAGTAACTTCTGAACACTGCTGGGTGTGGCCTCCCATAAAAAAGAAAGGAAGGAAAGAAAGAAGAAAGAAAGAAGGAAGGATGGAAGAAAGAAAGAAAAAAGAAAGAATAAGAAAGAAGAAAGAAAAAGAAGAAAGAATAAGAAAGAAGGAAGAAAAAGAAAGAATAAGAAAGAAGAAAAAGAAAGACAAGAAGAAGGAAAGAAGAAAGAATTTAAGAAAGAAAGAAAGAAAAGAAAGAAGAAAGATAATAGAAAAAAAGAAAACTACAACTGTTCCCAATGAACAATTTCTGACCTGTTGGAAAAACCTCCTGAAATCAATGCAATGAAAAAATAATCCTTGTCCTCTGCCCCTGCAAGAGATAAAATCAGTTATCAGATCAGGGCTGGGTGGGGCAAGGAATCTGGCCTGCTCTGCCCTTGCAAATGGACAGAGAGATGCAACACCTGCAGGAGGGGGCCGGGTGTTCGGGAGCCACTCAGAACTACAAGTCCCGGCAGCCCCCGCGGCGACGGGCTCCACCCACCCAGTGCGCTCCGGGGGTGGAGGCGAGGCGAGCCGAGTTCCTTGTCAAATCCCTGGCTCCCGGGCTCGGCGGGAAGCCGGCGGCTCTGCTTACCTTGGGGGTGAGTAGGAGCAGCTCCGGGGCGATCGGCTCGGCGCTGGGGCTGTCGGCGCCACAAAGCAAGGGAAAAATCAATGTAGACGCTTATAGGACGTCCAGCAGGGTCACACCCGGCCTCTGCTGCGAAGGAACCCGGCCTGTGACCTTGTCACTTCTGTGCGGGGTGTGCACATGTTTGGGGTGTCTGGCTCTGCCTCGCAGGACTCCCCCATCAGTGCTCACCACTGGCAGATGCGTGTACAGGCACTTGGGTTACAGTTTTGCTTGGTGGTTCTGCTGGACCTTAAAGGAGGGCAGCTGGGGTGCTTTGTTTAGAAGCTCCCCACTCCACTCTCCAAATGTGCACCCCAGGAGGCAGATGGGATCTTGAACCCAGAGCAAGCGGGCCAAGGACTCTTGCACTCTGTACTTGGGCTGCCCCAGAGCGCTTCTTGCACTTATGGCCTGCAATTGGCAGGACCCTAAGCTGGCACAATCTTGCAGGTGGCAGCCCTGTGGCCAGCAGTCTTCAGATATCACCTGCTATAGCTCTCTCTCTCTCTCTCTCTCTCTCTCTCTCTCTCTCTCTCTCTCTCTCTGTCTCTCTCTGTCTCTCCAGGTTAAGTGGTTTTTCCCTTATAACTAGGAGGGAAGTCCTTTTGCAGGATTATTTTTGCTCACCTCAGGATGTGTGGTACGGGAAATCGTTGCTGGGTTTAAAGTGAATCCCACTATACCCATGTCTTCACACATTCTCCTGTAGTTAATCTTATTTTCATTATCTTACTTTTTTTTTTTTTTTTTTTGGTTTTCAGGGCACACCCGGTAGCGCTCAGGGGTTAGTCCTGGTTCTGCTCAGAAATTGCTCCTGGCCGCCACAGGAAATCATATGGGAAGCTGGGATTTGAACCTTCGTTTGTCCTGGATCGGCTGCGCAAGGCAAAAGCCCTACCACTGTGCTATCTCTATGGTCCCATCATCTTGCTTTTGCATTTTTGGCTTCCCCAGTGGGTCTAGGGCACAGCAGAATACACTTGGGAGTGCCTAAATGGTCACAGGGATTGAACCTGTGCATGTCAGACATGTGCTCCATTAAGCTCTCTCCTTGGTCCTTTATAGCATCTTTAAGCAGTTTCTCTTTGCAGTATTTCTCAAACTTCCTCCGAGGCAGCATCAACCAGAGGACACTTTAGACAGTCTCCTGGACAGCATCGTCCAAGTTTGCTAGTCAGTAGGGATGTATGTGGTGGGGAACAAGCCTGCATTTCTGCCTTGCTGGGATGCTTTTGGTCAGCGGCCAGACCATTTGGTATCTTTATTTGACAGGAAAACATTCTGTTGAGAGGGAAATTGTAGAAAAACTGGGACTATGAGGGAAACCGACAGATTTACCGTGCATAACGGGAGAGTAAAGAAAGGTGATAGAGAATTCTGAGCTCAAGAAAGTCCTGAATCACTCTGCAGAGCAAAGAAACCGAATTGTTGGTTCTTCAAAGACACATCTGCCTTAAATGGGAGTGTAAGGTTGCTTGCTTGATGACTTGCTAGCTTCACATTTGAAGACATATCAATGGAGCAGACACTTTGTTTGAGGCTGAGAGTTGACCGGGCTTCCTGAACTCTTGGTCCTTGAGAATAAACCTCCTCTTTCACCCACCTTGGGCTACAATTTCAATCTTTTGAGCTTTCCCCAACACTGTGAACTTACAGTACCAGCCCTTCCCATGTGATGATGGGCCTTTTCTGGCTCTGTCAGCCAGTTTGTTTTGAGGTTGTGTTCAGCTGTACCTTCCAGCACTGCTGCTGCTCTCATATTTTTTTTTTGGTTTTTGGGTCACACCCGGCAGTGCTCAGGGGTTACTCCTGGCTCCATGCTCAGAAATTGCTCCTGGCAGGCACGGGGGACCATATGGGGCACCGGGATTCGAACCGATGACCTTTTGCATGAAAGGCAAACGCCTTACTTC
>PVKC010045588.1:0-11398 GCA_004027635.1 Crocidura indochinensis | reverse complement strand
TTTCTTTTTTTTTTTTTTTTTTTTTGGTTTTTGGGTCACACCCGGTGACGCTCAGGGGTTACTCCTGGCTATGCGCACAGAAGTCGCTCCTGGCAGGCACGGGGACCATATGGGGAACCGGGGGATCAAACCGAGGTCCGTCCTAGGTTAGCGCAGGCAAGGCAGGCACTTTACCTCCAGCACCACCGCCCGGCCCCAGGAATTTCTTTTTTATTTAGTATGAGGAATATATACTATAAATGCTACATTTAGCTTTTTGAATAAATAAATACAAATTGAGATAAAATGAGGTAGGACAGAATCATTCTTATTTTCCTCTAATATTTCTTCATTCATTTATCCAAGAGAGGCAGAAGCAACAACTAAAGATTCTGTAAGAAAGGAGGGGAGGTGCCTGCCTTGCCTGCGCTAGTCTAGGACGAACTGCAGTTCGATCCTCCGGTTTCCCATATGGTCCCCCAAGCCAGGAGCGACTTCTGAACGCATAGCCAGGAGTAACCCCTGAGCGTCACTGGGTGTGGCCCCAAAACCAAAAAAACAAACAAACAAACAAAAAAACGAGGGGAGGGGCCAGAGAGATAGCACAGCAATATGGCATTTGCCTTGTAAACAGCCGATCCAGATGGGCAATGATTCGATTCGAATCCCAGCATCCCTCTGGTCCCCCATGCCTGCCAAGAGCAATTCCTGAGCACAGAGCCAGGAGTAACCCTCAGCGCCACCAGGTGTGACCCCAAAACAACAACCACCACCACCACCACCCAAATAAAAGAGGGGAAAAAGTGATTCCAGAATGGTGAGGATGCAAAGAACTTTCTGGGCAGAGATTTCTGCTATGTCATGGTGCCCAGTGTGTGATCATTTGAAGGTCCAGGCTAAGACTGAAGCCATGAATACATATAGTGTTTTTTGTTTTTCCATGCATTTATGGATTTCTTTCTTCTGTCACAATAATGCAAGCTTCTTGAGTAAAAAAAATTTTTTTTCTTTCTTGTTCACTTCCATCACCATCACCCCATTGCCAGGAAGCAATGCCCAAGTGCATAGAGGGAATTCAAATTATACTTCACAAATGAATGCATCTATGATTGTGCTTGGTGAAATTCTCTTAAATTCTCCATATCTGGGACCAAAGAGATAGAACAGTGGTAAGGCTTTGCCTTAAACGAAGAAGGACGGTGGTTCGAATCCCGGCATCCCATATGGTTCCCTGAGCCTGCCAGGAGCGATTTCTGAGCATAGAGCCATGAGTAACCAGTGAGCACTGCCGGGTGTGACCCAAAAACCAAACCAAAACAAAACAACAACAGCAAAAAGAAATTCTCCATATCTTGTTGATTTGCTTAAAGATTCCAGTCAGTGCTGGAAAGAAAAGCTTACTGTTGTGCACAAAGCTTTCCTGTTGCTAATTTTTATCTGTTATTTGCCTTCTTCCCAAGTTATCAACACCAATTACTACTTACCTCTTTGGAATTAGCACTCCCCTTTCTTGCATGCTACTGCTGTCACTGAAGATGACTAATAACAAACCTTCTTTGTCTCGAAACTTGAAGGAAGGCATATGCAATCAAGAATCCCAATATCCTATGGAATTTGAGATTTGACAAACTTTTCATTCAACAGTGTGGTATGAAGATGTGCTTTCAGCCAAATAGTTACATGGATGTTTCTAAGTCAGTAAGCATCTGCCACAGTATTATAAACTCTGCTGTCCTACATTGTTTGCTGACAATTATGGAGGCATAGAGCAGGCTTCTGGGAAGCAGAAGACAGCTCAGGACCAATGGAGCTTTGGTCCCTCAAAGGCCTTAAAGCAATGAAGAGAAGAGCTGTGGCTTGCAGGCAACCAACCTTCTCACAACACACCCTTCTCACAAGACTGGGTCACACCTTCCTCCGGGAGATAAGAAGCAAGGTCTTGGCAGAAGGTCAGGCCCAAGAAGGTTTGGACTGTAACAATGGGTGGTGGTGGGTTGGGAATTTCATTTGCACCTTCAGACTAGTGAGGCCAGATTTGGAGGTACCAGTCAAGATACGTGTCAGCTCAAAGAAAGTCTCTATGGTATTTAGTTCGTATTGCTCTAGAGTAGGTGGTCTTTATCAAATGGTTCAGGAAAAATCTTGAGATGAGAAGAAAGCAGATGAAAAGACTGAATTTAAGAACAATGAGGTGGCCCCTGGGGCTAGATCAATTTTAGGGTTACCATTGTGAGTGCTTGGAGCCTAGAGTTTTCCAGGGAAAACTAATACGGGAATTTCCAAGCAGTTACTTTTTTCTTTTTTCTTTTGTTTCTTGGGTCACACCCGGCAGTGCTCAGGGGTTACTCCTGGCTCCATGCTCAGAAATTGCTCCTGGCAGGCACGGGGGACCATATGGGATGCCAGGATTTGAACCAATGACCTGCATGAAAGGCAAATGCCTTACCTCCATACTATCTCTCCGGCCCCTCCAGTTACTATTTCATTTCATTTCCTAATACCAAAGAGACCATATGCACTTCCTTTCCCCACTTCCTTTCCCTCTCACAGACTTATTCTTTTTTTTTTTGTTTTGTTTTTGTTTTTGGGTCACACCCGGCAGTGCTCAGGGGTTACTCCTGGCTCTATATTCAGAAATCACTCCTGGCAGACTCAGGGGACCATATGGGATACCGGGAGTCGAACCACTGTCCTTCTGCATGAAAGGCAAATGCCTTACCTCCATGCTATCTCTCCGGTCCCACAGACTTATTCTTACCTCATTTCTTGGCTAAGCCCAAGATCCTGGTTCAGGAACTTTTTAAAGCAGAGTCTAGGGGCCTGGGAGATAGCATGGAGGTAAGGAGTTTGCCTTTCATGCAAAAGGTCATCGGTTCGAATCCCGGTGCCCCATATAGTCCCCCGTGCCTGCCAGAAGCAATTTCTGAGCATGGAGCCAGGAGGAACCCCTGAGCACTGCCGGATGTGACCCAAAAACAAAAAAAACAAAAAAACAAAAAAACAAACAAAAAAAAAAAGCAGAGTCTAGGGGCCAGAGGGATAGTAAGTGATAAGACATTTGCCTTGCACGCAACCAATACAGGACAGACCCTGGTTCAAATCCCAGCTCCCATACGGTCCCCCTAGCCTGCCAGGAGTGACTTCTGAGTGCAGAGCCAGGAGTAATCCCTGAGAGACACAAAAACAAAAACAAAAAAGAAAAGCAGAGTCTACTCAGCTACTTAATAATCTTCCCTCATTTGCAATGTTATATTCCAAAACCATGCCCAAACACAAATGCTGACCCTCACAAGTATAAGTGAATAAGCACGAGAAGCTCCATCTCACTCCCTACGTGTACACTTATGATCAGTTTTTCCTCCCTTGATTTCTCCGTCCTAAGAGATGTTCTCTTGCTCTGTGAGTTTGATGTGAAGCCAGATCTAGTTACAGATGAGAGGTTGAGAAAGAAAACAAATGTGCTTCTGAGAACACTCCTAGGCATCTCATACTTGATCTATTCTCTCTCTCTCTCTCTCTCTCTCTCTCTCTCTCTCTCTCTCTCTCTCTCTCACTTTAGCAGGCTCTGGAGGGACTCGTCATGGTTGTCATGCAGACTTTGAGAAAGGTCTGATGAAGTCACAAGGAGACTCCTTTACCCCAAGAATCCATTAACCACTGACTTCAGTCCCAACAGCCTGAGCCAAAATACTCAAGGCCTTCCCTTGACTTAATTTTCTAACTAGTCCTACATGAACCACTAACCCCAACCAATTTGAGAAGTGAGATTGGAATGGGGTGTGGGAAGTGGTTTAAGAATTCACTGTTGTCTCAGGTTTTTTAGTTCCCAGTAACAGCCATTGGGTTTGGTAATACAAGCCTGGTTTAAAGAAGAAATCTCTTGACCATAACTTTAGGTAAAATAACCAATTGAGGAAACATTTTTCTGAACCAAAGCTGCCTACATTTAGTGAAAGATTTTATAATGAATTCATCAAAAGAGCAAATTTGCTTTGCACTCTCCTCTGGGAGAAGAGAATGCAGGTTCCTTGATTCTTTGATAAACTGCTACAGATATGGAACAATTCTGGTGCATCTTCCTCTTTCTTGTCCATTCTCAGAAAGGCCACATGGATAGGTGTGGCCACCTCAGACTTGGCAACAGCCATACAATCCTCTCACATCCTCATTTCCAGCCCAGTTCTTATCACTACCACCTTCCGGTTTTTGTTGCTCTAGTTACTCAAAACAAAATTTTTTTTTCATGGACATTGTTAATGTCCATGTATATCCCCCCCCCCCAGGTTATTGAGGTTATTGTCAAGTTCAAAGCTGAAAGATAGCATTAGAGAAGAGGGTTGGTGTGAGAAAAAAAGCAGGTTTATTTCAAGGGACACAACTAGAGAAGAGAGTGAACTTTATAATAATTCTAGAAAGCCTCTGATTCTCATATGGAACTTGGGTTTATTTTTTAATTTTTATTTTATTTTTTTGGTGTTTTTTTTGTTTTGTTTTGTTTTTTTGTTTGTTTTTGGGTCACACCCGGCAGTGCTCAGGGGTTACTCCTGGCTCCATGCTCAGATATTGCTCCTGGCAGGCACGGGGGACCATATGGGGCACCGGGATTCGAACCGATGACCTTTTTTGCATGAAAGGCAAACGCCTTACCTTCCATGCTATCTCCCAGGCCCTTAATTTTTATTTTGACCAAAGTGGATTACAAATTTTTACAGTAATTTTTTAGGTACATAGGGACATTGATTCAGGGGCATTCCCACCAGCAATGTTGTCCTCCCTCCACCCTGTTCCCAGCATGCATCCCATATCCCGTTCCTTTACACCCCTCTCCACCCCCCCCCCGAAATTGGGATTTTTAAAGGACTGGTGGAGAAATGAAAGAAAAATAGAAAACTGGTGGGTAGCCAAAAAGAAGAGCACAGCCATGCAGAGTCCTGAGACTCAGTGTTCTAATGCAATCACTGGAGCATGTGAGCCTGTTCTTTATGAAACTTAACTCCAGGGCACCAGTTGGCCATCAGTGTCTCTGTGATGTCCTCAGGGATGCTCTTCTCCTCTTCTTCTGTCCCCAGGGGTTGGTTCTTAGTTCCACATTAAAACACATTGTTTTTCTTTCAGGCTCAGTGCTCATGCCTGATGGTGTTTAGGGACCCTATGTGGTGCTGGGGATTTGAACCTGGGTCAGTCATAGTTGACCCAAAGCAAGTAAGCGCCTTAACTCCTATGATATCTCTTTGGTCTAGACACATTTTTTTAGCACTGGGGAAGGATATAAGCAAGGAATAAGGAAAAGTGTAATAACTCTGTGAGTGAAAAGAGAGAGCACCACTCTCTATTCACTTACCTATACTCATCACTAAATGGAGCATTGATTTTTTTGTTTGTTTGTTGGTTCATTTTGTTGGGTTTTGGGCCACACCAGTGGTGCCCAGGGGGTCACTCCTGACTCTGCTCAAAAATTGCTCCTGGGACAATAGAGATAGATGAGGGCCAGAAGGACCAGTCCATGATATGAAGCTTACCACAAAGTGTGGTGAGTACAGTTAGAGAAATAACTACACTGACAACTATCATGACAATGGTAGTGAGTGAGAATAGAATGCTTGTCTTGAATAAAGGCAAAGGTAGGGGAGGCATTGGTGGTGGGAGGATTGCACTGGTGAAGGGGGGTGTTCTTTTTTATTACTAAAACCCAACTACAAGTATGTTTTAATCATGGTGCTTAAATAAAGATATTAAAAATAAATCGCACTTGGCAGGTTCAGGGGGACCATATGGGATGCTGTGGATCGAACCTAGTCCATCTTGGGGCAGCATACATGCAAAGCAAGCTCCCTACCCCTGTGCTATCACTTCAGACCTTAAATAGAACATTGTTGATGATAGTGCTTCCCAAGGTAGACAAGGTAGTGTGATAGCAGTGGATGGCAGAGGTGGGATGCCTTTGGGAGGCACTTTGTGTCTATTTATTCCTAAAAAGGTATATTTTCCAGAAAAGTTGCTGAGTATTTTCTTTTCTAAAAGGGGGAGTGCTCAGTCAAATAAGTTTGGGGACTTCTATTTAACATTAGCTATATCCAATAGTTTTAGTCTTATTGTTGTGTATTCTGTATGCTTCCTATTACAAGCTGTGTTTTTTGTTCTCATAGCATCCACTTTAGTTCAGCAGCACAAAATTAACTGACATCATTGCTAGGTCTTTTCCTCCTTTGGGCCTGATCACCATTGGCATCAGGGGGCTTCCATATATGTGTGCCCATGTTTGGTTTTATTAGGGGTCACATCCAGCAGTGTTCAGAGGTTACTCCTGGCTTTACACTCAGGAATCATTTCTGGTAGGCTCTGGGAACCATATGGAACTCCAGAAGTTGAACCTGGATCAGCCACATGTAAGACAAGCACCTTATCTGTTCTTTATCTCTCTAACCTCCCACCCCAGAATATTTTTCAGGAAAAAATATATAGAAAAAAGGAAAGAAAGAATGATGGAATAAAGAATGAAGCATAGGAGGTGAATTCTGAATTTTAAAAAATGCAAATAGGCCTCTTCTCTGCAGGATGTATCAGATCCTTGAGTAATTTAAATAGTTCCACTATGAATCTTAAAGCAGAAGATGTGGTTTCTTTAAAGTGTTTTGGACCCTGGAGCAATCACCTTCCATTCCCAGCTGCCTTGGTTGGCTGATGATCCTTGGGCAAGAGAACACAGTGAAAAGTAGCACTTGACGAAGCTGAACTCTCAAAAACTATGCCCAAGATAGCACCAGCCTTCCACCAGGCCCAGTCACCAGTGTGCATAGCACCTGGAAAAGTCAGAAAAGAGAAAGAAACAGAGATGCCAATAGAAGACAGTGTCTGTTCAGCAGGCCTCCCAATGGCATTAGACCTCTATAACCTGCATAAAGTGTTTAGAACACAACCATAGCAAGGCCTAGTGATTTCAAAATGCTGTCTGAACAAACTTTTGTTATTTTAAAAATGTTACTATGGGCATTTTTTTACAGTTCTCTGCATTTTTTTTTAACAATTCTCTGAAGAGATGGAAATTATTCAAAAAGTAAAACAAGTTAAGAACAGTCATAGGAAGCCTTAGAAGCAGACTGGATGAAGTTGAATAATGAATCAGTTAAATTAATAATTATTAATAATCAGTAATAATTAATCAGTAAACAACTCCAGCAAGAAAGAAAAAATCAAAGCCTACACCCTTTGGAGTACATGGGCTCCTGTAATATCCCACTTTTACAAAATTTGAAAATGGAAAGGATTCTTTGATATTTTGTATAAAATTAAAAATATCTTATGCATTTTATATGATAAATATAAAATGTATAGGGCCCAGAGAGATAGCACAGCGGCATTTGCCTTGCAAGCAGCTGATTCAGGACCAAAGGTGATTGGTTCGAATCCCGGTGTCCCATATGGTCCCCGTGCCTGCCAGGAGCTATTTCTGAACAGACAGCCAGGAGTAATCCCTGAGCACAGCCGGGTGTGGCCCAAAAATCAATATATATATATATATATATATATATATGTATATATATATGTATATATAATGTATAAATAACACATACTTATTAAAGATAAAATTCATACACAAACAAGATATAAAACTATTATAAAAGACATGTATGGCTCTCCTGTGCCTCCATAAGTATAAAGACAAAACTCAGAAAAAAATAGAAATTAATTTTGCCTTCTTTCTCATGAGAAGAAAAAATTGTAGGGTTCTTGACTCTTCACACCTCTGTTCTCTAACATCCATAGTCAGCTCTATTAGCTCTATTATTATAGTGTAAAGGTGACTATACACAATAAATCAGTGATTGAGTGTATCCCAATGAAGTTATATATAGTAAAAGGATGAGGCCTAAGTTGACCAGTCACTTAATTGGACTGATATTGCATTATTTCCCTCCTGGGTCAGTCCTACAAACAGACATAGAATCGCTTCCACAGGTTAGGTCTTTTTAAAATTTTATTTTATTGAAACAATAAAAGGATTCAACCGAATCCTTCATAGTTGAATTTGAGGGCCCTTTCTACCACCAGTGTCAACCTCCCTCCACCAATGGCCCCAGAGTGCATCCTGTCCCACCACCCTTTTTGCCCAGTATAACAGGCCCCTTTAAGTTTAGATTGTTAACATTTAGGTCCCTCGATTCTATTATTATTGACTTTGGTTTGGATATTTAGTTCTGCCCTTATTTATTTCCCCGTCAGTGCGTCTGAGACCAGTTGGTCCCTGCACCCTCGATCCTTTTTTTTTTTATTATTATTCTTTTTTGATCCTTTCTTCTTAGTTTTATAGAAAAATGCTGGAATATGTGGTAAAATAAAGTAATTTGTATGCCAAGATCCTATGAAAAAGGCAGCACCCCCCAATTTAAAAGATAAAAGATTAAAAAATAATTTAAAAAAAGGTGTGTTGGGGGCAGGTTTTTTTTTTTGTTTGTTTGTTTTTGTAGGTTTTGTTATTTTGAAAA
The DNA here is from genome assembly GCA_004027635.1 of Crocidura indochinensis. Taxonomy (NCBI): domain Eukaryota; kingdom Metazoa; phylum Chordata; class Mammalia; order Eulipotyphla; family Soricidae; genus Crocidura; species Crocidura indochinensis. The sequence continues at coordinate 2,936 of PVKC010045588.1, read as the reverse complement.
TTCTATGAATTCTCTTTCCCCATTCGGGATTTTTCTTTTTTTTACTGCCCTCAAATACCAGAATTAGGTTCTTTTAAGTGACAATTTCAGATATTTTTTTTTTTACAGAGGTACCCACAAATAATTCTGGGAAAGAATGTGCCTACTCATAATTTTTTTGTTTGTTTGCTTGCTTTTTTTTGGGGGGGGCCACACCCAGTGACGCTCAGGGGTTACTCCTGGCTATGCGCTCAGAAGTCGCTCCTGGCAGGCACAGGGGACCATATGGGAACCGGGGGATCGAACCGTGGTCCGTCCTAGGCAAGGCAACAGGCACCTTACCTCCTGCGCCACCTCCCGGCTCCCACATAATTTTTATTCTGAAATATAATCTCTTATTTAGATTAGATAAGAAATGTTACAGAATGCATAATTTTTTGAGGCAGTTGCAAAAGTATATTCCAGGGTTTTACAAAGATTCACTTGTTAGAATAATGATGTCTTGTCTTGCAGTTAGAAACATTATATTTTGCTTTTTTCTCCTTTTTAATTTGTAATTTTATCATTATCTCAGAATTTTATCCTCCATATGCCTAGATTGCCCTTGACCCTAAATCTTAGGAAGGAGAAGGACAGAGAAAGAAAGAAATCAAGACAGGATGGAAGAAGATGAGAAAGAGAAGAAATGGAGGAACAGGGATTGGAGCTTCAGTTATACTAGTGATGTGAGAGAGTGGTATAGCTATATATGTATAACTCTTCATCCAAAGCACAGACTCAACAACTCTGAAAACATGAGATCTAAGCTGAAACCATGGAGCTTTAATGTGCCTATCAAAGCGACAGGCAGGGGAGTTAAGGAGGTTGAGGTGGGGAGTGGGGGGTGATGTGGTAGAGTAGGTGCTCTAGAGTAAAAGTTGGCACTGGTAGTGGGTTGGTATTGAAATAGTATATGCCTAAACACCAACTATCAATAACTTATGTAAACCATAGTTCTTTAAATCAAACAATTAAAGAAAAATAACTTTATCCTCATATATTTGTAGGTCTTTATTATTCACTGTACTCTCTTTCTCCAAAAAATAATTATAAATTTTATTATACTTTATTTTCCTTTGTCAAAGATGTAGATCAAAGAATGAATTCAGAGGGAAATTGCTTTGTCTAAAACACTTCAGTCAGTAGAATGCAAGTCAAGGTCTACATGGCCTTCTTGTAGTTATAATAGGACTTACTAGACTTATTCACCAAAGTCATAGACTTTTTTAATTTGTCATAACATTGATGACTTATTCATGTTTGGGCATGCTTTTGATCACTTTTTGATCCCTTTTGGTCAAAGTGCACATCCCTTTCAATAAACAGATTCCTTTTTTGTAGTGGAACCAAGGCTCTCTTGGAACCACATTCACTTTCTTCTGAAGAAATGTATCATGAGGACGACTATTAATGCAAAAAACTATTTTTTAAAAACATGAATGTTGGGGCCGGAGAGATAGCATGGAGGTAAGGCGTTTGCCTTTCATGCAGAAGGTCAATGGTTCGAATCCCCATATCCTCTATGGTCCCTCCCAAGTCTGCCAGGAGTGATTTCATGGCATAGAGCCAGGAGTAACCTCTGAGCGTTGTTGGGTGTGACCCAAAAACCAAAAAAATAAAATAAAAAACATGAATGTTATTAAAATTTTATTAACCATTAAAATATCAGGAGCATGGAAAGCTAGTATGGAATGTAGAGTACTTGTCTTGCTTGCAGCTGACCTGGTACCCAATATAATCCTCGAAGCCCATTGGAAGTGATTCCTGAGCAGTCAGGAAACATTCCTGAGAATCTCTAGGTGTGGTCTCAAACCCCAAAGTAAATAATTAAAATAAAATAATAAATAAATAAGTAAAATCAACATCTGTATGAATTAATTGGAAATTCATCTGAAATAATACAAGAGATTTTTTAAAAGGTGGGGGAGGCATTCTGGGCCAGAGATAATACAAGGAGTAGGACATGTAACATGTTTTCTATGTAACGAACACCAGTTCAAACCCTAGTACCACCTATAGTCTCCCAAGCACTGCCAGGGGTAATTCTTTAGGACAGAGCCAGAAATAGCCCCTGAGAAGAACTGGGTATAGTCCCAAAACAAAATAAATTAATAAATAAAAGGCAACCTTAATGTACCCATGAAAGAAGTGACAATTAATCTCACAGGCTATAAAGACCTCATGCTAAATAATAAATGTTTGACCTTAGGCATGAAACGTAGGCTTACTAGTTTTGTTTTATAAAGGTGAGTCAAATGACTCAAAGTTAGTTTTATTAACTTGCCAGGATTATTTTATGGCAACAGTGAAATATTGATTTTTACTTGAGTACAAACTCCAAATTCTCTCTGCCTTTCCTGACTGTTAGGTAGCAACAAGACACCACTGTAGCCAATCAGATATGAAAAAACCATTTGAAAGCTAGGGATATAATAATACAACAGGATGCTTACATTGCAGACAGCACTTGAATTTGATTTTTACTCCCCTCCCCTGGCCTCCCAGGGTCCCATGGGGAGTGATCCATGAGCAAACCCTGACCATGACAGAGTGTCATTCACAATTTTTAAAAAAACCTTTTATTTAGGTTTTTGGGCAACATCAGTGGCACTTGGGGTTTACTCCTGGCTCTGTGTTCAGAAATCATTCCTGGAGGCTTGGGGGCTATTTGGGATGCCAGGGATCAAACCCAGATTGGCAATATGCAATGCTCTACCCACTGTGATATTCCTCCAGCCCTAAAAACAACTTTTTTTTGTTTTGTTTTTGGGCCACACACCTGTTGACACTCAGGGGTCACTCCTGGCTTTGCGCTCAGAAATTGCTCCTGGCTTGGGGTACCATATGGGATGCCAGGAGATGGAGCCGAGGTCCATCCTAGGCTAGTTCTTGCAAGGCCTTACCTCTAGTGCCACTGT
>PVKC010045587.1:0-11390 GCA_004027635.1 Crocidura indochinensis | reverse complement strand
GAGAGAGAGAGAGAGAGAGAGAGAGAGAGAGAGAGAGAGAGAGAGAGGTCAGAATGGAGAGGCCGGGAGGAGTGCCTGGGTTCAAATTGTGCCTCTACGCCATCAGACAAAAACTGTCATTAGCCAGGGGATGGCCACTGACTCAGTCCTCACTTCAGCAACATCGACGGGGCCCGTGACCAGCCAACTCTGGGCAAAGCCACTGCAGCAAACCAGGCACACGCAGGCCTAGCCTTCAGGCTCCCTACAATGGCAGCACTCTGGTTTCTGTCAATGAAAGCGACTGATCTGGGGACGAGAAAACTGGCTTCACCTTCCCTGCCCTTCCAGTGTCAAATGAAAAAAAAAGCCTGCCCTGACATCTGAGGACAAGGCAAATCAACAAAGGAGAAGAGCCGAGGTCAGATACCAAAAGAAAAGCTCACCAATGTCAACCCGAACTAAAGGCGTCACCTTTAAGGCAGCACCTGATCTTGGTAGAGTGGACACGGAGGCCCAATGTCTTCAACTGTGGTGGAATTTTTTGTTGTTTGTTGGCTGGTTGTTTCGGTTTGGGGGCCACACCCGGTGGCACTCAGGGGTTACTTCTGGCTGTGTGCTCAGAAATCACTCCTAGCAGGCTTGGGGGACATATGGAATGCCAGAGATCGAGCCCAGGTCCATCCTGGGTTGGCTGCACGCAAGGCAAATGCCCTACCGCTATGCTAATGCTCTGGCCCCTCAACTGTGGTTTTGCAGAAAATTCAGAAAGCCCTTTCACCTCTGAGGAGGACTGAGAGCTTCTTTGAAGGAGCTGATACATATATTCAAGCACTTTCTAATGAACCAACCAAAACCTAGCCCTAGAAAGTTTACAGGGATAGAAACCAACGTGTCCAGTCAGTTTCCTTTACCCAACAGAAGTGATCCTTGAGAGGAGAGCCAGGAGAGAGCTATGACCACGGCCAGGTCACCGCCTGGCCCCCAAAACACCCACCTCTACCTCATGGACCCGAGATAATACAAGGAACAAGGTGCTTGCCTTGCATGCAGCCAGCCCCAGTTCTACTACTAGCACTATAGATGGTCCTCTGGGTCACTCCTGAGAGAATTCTGGCACAGAGCCAGGAACAGCCCCCAGAGTTACACTAGGTGTGGTCCAAGTCCCACCCCACCTCCCTTCCCACAAAAAATAAAATAAAATAAAAAGAAAGAAAGAAGGGGGGCCGGGCGGTGGTGTTGGACGTAAGGTGCCTGCTTTGCCTGTGCTAGCCTAGGACGGACCACGGTTCGATCCCCCGGTTTCCCATATGGTCCCCCAAGCCAGGAGTGACCTCTGAGCGCATAGCCAGGATAACCCCTGAACATCACTGTGTGTGGCCCAAAAAAACAAAAAAGAAAGAAAGAAAGAAAGAAAGAAAGAAAGAAAGAAAGAAAGAAAGAAAGAAAGAAAGAAAGAAAGAAAGAAAGAAAGAAAGAAAGAAAGAAAGAAAGAAAGAAAGAAAGAAAGAAAGAAAGAAAGAAAGAAAGAAAGAAAGAAAAGAAAGAAAAAGAAAAGGGGGATCGGAAAGTGGTGCAGCGGTACGGCATTTGCCTTGCACGCAGCTTACCCAGGAAGGACTGTGGCTTGATCCCCCAGCGTCCCATATGGTCCCCCCAAGCCAAAAGCGATTTCTGAGAACAGAGCCAGAAGTAACCCCTGAGTGCCACCGGGTGTGGGCCAAAAAAAAAAAAGAAAAAGAAAAGAAAGCTCATCACCTCACATGAAAATCACAGAACTTGGAGCAAATTACTGACGCTCCCTAAACGTCACCTCCTCTCCTGCAGATTAGGATAAAAACCCCACCACAAAGGGCCGTCTTGAGAATTCAAGTAAGGTGCTGCATCATACAAATCCCCAACACAGCTCCTATACAGAGCAAACAACGCGTACAATCCGGCTCCGCATCGCCCTCAAAATTCCAACACATGGGGCCCGGGAGATAGCATGGAGGTAAGGCGCTTGCCTTTCATGCATAAGGTCATCGGTTCGAATCCCGGTGCCCCATATGGTCCCCCGTGCCTGCCAGGAGCAATTTCTGAGCATGGAGCCAGGAGTGACCCCTGAGCACTGTCGGGTGTGACCCAAAAAAAAAAAAAAAACCACACACAAAAAACAAAAAACAAAAAAGAAATAAAATTCTAACACATGCTGACTCTCCTTCCACATGGAAAGTCCTTTATTCTGGGCTTTCCTTTAAAACCCCGCCGTGCCACAACACTGTTCCAAAAAAGGGAACATCCTCCTTATTTTCCACCTCCACTTTGGAGGGAAAAAAATGCTATTGTATCTTGAGGAACAAAAGCACTTTTTAATGCCTGAAAAAGGCACAGAGGTACCGTATGTACAATCCCTCTTCAAGACAGGTCCAGCTACGTTAAGCCACAGAAACTCAAGGAGAATTCTACTTTTTCTCCTTCAAAAGATTCCCCTGGCACCAAAAAAAAAAAAAAAAATTTTTTTTTAAAAGAAAAGGCGGAATAATTCCTAGACCAGGAGCTAATCTACTGAAGAAGGCCAAGAAAAGGGCCCTGAATGTTGCCTGTGCTGGTGTCTTTTTTTTTCCCCTCCAAGAAAGCAAAATTCAGGACCAAGGTCTGTTTTCTCCACAGAGACCTCCAAGTCCAGACATCAGGGGGCAGGGACTTGCCTCTGACAGTGGCAAGCCAGCAGGCAGGACACAGAAGCGCCTATCACCGGCAAACTGACACTCCTAATTCGGTGCTGCCAATTGAAAGCCTGGGCAAGATAATGACGGTAATTGCCACGCAGTTACTGTGTGCCGAGGCTTTTCATCTGTCGCCGCATTTTCATCCACCCAAATCGCTCTGTGACAGAGGGATTGTCACAATGCGGAGACCAGACTGGGGACCTGAAGTGCCTCGCCTACAATTAGTTATGACACGTGTGAGGTGGCAGGGGGAGGCTTCCGTTTGGAAGGCTTTCCTCCATTTCACAGCTTCGTCTGAATCGCAAATCATTTTTAAGGGGAAACTGAGATAAAGATACTGAGTCGGAATTCTAATTTAAAAAAAAATCCTTTAAAATGAAAGTCCTCTCTCTGCTTAATTCGAATGAAGGGCATCCTAGTATCTATCTGCTTCCCTGTAATCAACTCAGAGAGCGGCTCTATCTCTCCGTGCCAACGCCGAGAGCGAATCTGAATCAATTCCGCCTGGAATGAGCATGGGCAGAGAGAGACACCAGAGACTGCAGTGACGGGGTGGGACGGACACTCACGGTTTTACAGATATGTTCAATGGGGCCATCAAACTCCTGCTGCATTCTCTCCTCGAGGAAATAGATGCGGAGCTTTAGGTTAAAGTTTTCTTTCTTTAATTCGGTAATTTGCTGGAAAATAAGCACAGAAAGGCCACGGTGAGGTCTATCTAGGACAGAAACTGTATAAATTAGATCAAAGGGCTGATTGCAAGGTTTGGCCAGCAGGAGGCCTGGGTTCAATCCCTAGCACGACCTGGTCCCTGGAACTCTGCCTGGTCCCCTTGGCCCATTTGCACCTCAAGCACTGAGTTTTAAGTAGCCCCTCCCTGAGTGCCATCTGGCATGCTCCTCCCCCACCAAAACCACAACCACCAAAATAATAGGCACTAGGGATGGCATCTGGTATTTCTCTCCCAGGCTTCCACAAGTGGGCTGAAATGCTAGACAGCAGGCAGAAGCTATCTTGGCTATACCATCAAGCCAAAAAGACGGAGGGCAATTACTACAGATCCCACAGCAATTAACCAATCAGGAATTGAACCAGCACACAACTCTGCACCTGTAAATTGGGTGGCAACAGATGAATGAAACAGCACATGTCCTGAACTCCATAAATTAACGAAATTCATCAAAAAGAGACAACCTTAAGCCAGAGACATGGTACACTGGGTAAAGCCCTTGCCTGGTATGCACCAGACCCAGGTCAATCCCTGGCACCCCTGATGGGAGTGAATCTTCAGCACAGAGACAGGAGTAAGCCCTGAACACAGTAGGGTGTGCCCCTCCCCAAAAAGTGATAACCTAAATAGTCTTACATCTCTTTATCTCTCGTTCACCTAATCACTGTGAAGTATAAATTTACAAAGTTGTTCCTGATTAAGTTTCAGTTGTACAACGTTCATGCTCCCACTCCTTCACCCATGTCCATTCCCTCTTTAAAAGGCTAAACAAGTAACTAAAAAACATCATGAGAGAATATTTCACATCCAGATGATTTCAATAGCCACTTCTGCTCATGCTTAAAGGAGAAACAACAATTCTCGTCAAATTCTTCCAGTAAACAGAAGATGAAATAATATGATGAAATATCATTACATACCTATTAGAAAGATTTTTATCAAATGTATTTGCATTGCCAAACATTGATAAGGTTATGAAGCAAATGGGAATATCTAAACTCTTGGTAAGAATTCAAAATAGCACAACCACTGTGAATAAATGTGTGGCAGCTTCTTTCCAAATTAAACTACATTTCCCATATAACTCAGCAATTCCACTCGTCTACAGTTACCAGAAAGTAATGAAAACCTATACATGAAGGTTCACGCAGAAACCTGTATGTAAATGCTCACCACAGCTTTATTAATAAGCATGAAAAATTAAAAATTGTCTTTCAAAGGGTGGAGGAATAACAGATACATCCATGTGATGAAGTAATACTTAGCCTCTACAATAACCACAGCATAAATTCCAAAAGCATTACATACTGAGGACAAGAGGTTAGCCTCCAAAGATGACAGAGTGCATGATTCCACTCAGACAACATCTGGAAAAAGGAGACTTCTCGGGACAGAAGCATTGGTTTTGGTTTACTGCAGCATTGAATCACAGTAAACCAGTGATTCAGAGCGAGAGGAGGACTGGCTACAAGAAGACAACACATGAGAATTTTCTTGCAGTTTGAGCGGTTCTCTACTCAAACTATGGTGATGATTACTTGAGCCTACACACACACACACACACACACACACACACACACACACACACACACACACACACAATCATCTTGATTAGGCCAGATGTTGCAAGACAACATTCACAGGTACCTTACTTAAATTGCTATCTTGTATTCTGTGAAAGACAATGAAAATAAAATACAGCAAGATATTAATAACTATCCTTAAATACTAACACATTTCACACACACACAGACACTATTTTCAATGTTTTCCAAAATTATTAGCAATGATATATAATACACTTTTAATAGTGAGACACTCCGGTGCCTGGATAGATGGAAATGGTAAGTACCTCTACATAAAATCTATTTCGAACTGCCTTCTTGTTAACACTTGGGGTTTTCAATTCTGTGGATAACAAGAACAGTGGGGGAGAAAAAAAACAATAGGTTCATTAAGTCTCCTTTTAAATGTTTTAAGGAAAGAGCACATAAAACATTCATTCGAACAAAAAAGTCAACCCTGCCAGATGCCTCCTATAAAGAAAAACCTTATTCTATTAGTCAACTACCCATAAAATATTTACGGAGCTTGCTTAGAAAGCCCATATTGTGCACACTGCTAAAATTCTTAACAACACTTGAAAGAATGTTTGTTCTATTTAGAGGCCAAGACGCTTTCAAAGGAAAAATAAGAGAAAGGCAAACAGGCCTTCGGAAGGTCAGTGGCAACATCAGGCAGGCCCAGATGAGTTCAATGCAGCTCAGACACGCTTTCCACAACAATGGCTGCCTCCTTCTCCCTTCCCTCACGCGTTGCCTCTGGCTACCCCTGACAAACAAGGCCATTGACTCATCTCTAACTCATCTCTTTCCCTCAACTCTCTTCATCACAGCGCAAGGCCCTATTCACTGGACCAGCTGGCCACTGACCTTTCTAAGCAACCACCTCTAAGAGAAGAGAAACCAGGATCAGCTAGTGCATCCCCGTCACAAAGGGAAGGAAGAGACCATTTCGAAGACACCAAGGCCAGATGTGAGAGGGACGCATTGATGAACGTTTTTGATGAAATAGAGTGCCTCTGGCGTCACACTCAGACATCTGGCAGGTATCACTTCATTGGGTTCGTGTCCATCTGGTGGTTTGGGGTTTGGGAACCAGCAGGGGGTGGAGAGTTGCTTTTCTGGGGTGCTGTGTGTGGGGAGGAAGGTGTTTTATTTAGGAGCCAATCCCAGTGATGTTCAGGAGACCATCCAGTGCTAAAAAAAAAAAAAGCCTACAAGCAAAGGAGGAACTTCAGCCCTTGGAATCGTCCTCCCAGCCCCACTGTGCTGTTCTTTTCCCATCACTCCTAGAAAAATACTTTGTGCTGGCCACAAAGTGCTCCACAATGTCTCCTGCCTGCCTCTTCAACCCGGTCATGGACCATCCTTTCCCTGTCCCGTCAACAATGTTCCAGACTTACTACTGTCCTCCTGGGCCCTCAAGAGCCCAGTCACTGTCTACGCAAGTGCACAGCTTTTCCTGCACTGTATCTGGAACAGTGTAAATATTCAGTCAACAGTTAATGAATATGTAAATATAATGGCATCTACATGACCAGCTAACTAGTCAAGATCATTTTTTTTTATTAAAACAATTGTGATAAACAGAATCCTTAATTGTTGAATTTCAGATAAACAGGGAGACGGAGCGCTTCCCACCTCCAGCGCCAACCTCCCTCCACCCATGGCCCCAGAGTGCATTGGATCCCACCACCCTTTGCCCCAGCCTGGCAGTGTAATGGGCCCCTTTGAGTTAAGATTGTTAAAGTTTAGGTCCTTTGATTCTATTGTCGTTGATGTTGGCTTGGATATTTAGTTCCGTCCTTTTTTATTTCCCTGCTGATGCATCCGAGACCACTTGTCCCACGGCCCCAGCCTTTCTTTGATCCTTTCTTCTTAGTTTTATAGAAGAATGTGGGAATATGTGGTAAAATAAAGTAATCCATGTTCAAGACCATTGTTGTGTGCCTCCCTTCTTTCATCTATAAAACTGGGATCATAACATGACAAAATGTTGGCGTTCCAGTTAATTTACTTTAATTTTTAAGGCACTTCAACTTTCTTCTCACTTATTCTTCTTCCATTAAGAAACACAAGTTCTGGGGTCAGAGAGACAGCACAGTGGGTAAGGCATATGCCTTATATATAGCCAACCTAAGCTCAATTCCTGGTAGCCACATAGTTCCCTGAGCCTTGCCAGGAGTGATCCCTGAGTCCAGAGCCAGAAATAAAACCTGAGCATTGCCAAGTGCAGCCCAAAATTCAAAATAAGAAAAGAAAAAGAGAAAATGAGAAGAAAAATGTAAGTTCAAGATGGGAAACGTATTTCAATGTGAATAGGGGAGAAATTTTTAACAAGTCAAAAAAGCTAAATTTGGTTTATCACATAATAAGAATAAACACCCCAAAATATGACTTAGAGACTTACTGCTCATAAATAAGCGAGAGCTGGAGACCAGAGTGATAGCATAGTGGGTAGGGCACTTGCCTTGCCTGTAGTCCAAAAACAAAAAACAAGTCCAACAACAAAATGTCAGCTAAACCAGATCTTTCCTGACACAGATCCTGGATACCAAGTGTTATTGGGAACAGTGGCCATCAGGGGTGAGTACCACCCCACGTGAAGATGGGTGGGTGCGTCTGTGACGCTGGAAAGGGGTCACAGCTTCAGCAGCTGGTCAGATTTTAAAGGGACTGGTTGTCCGTCCTTCTGGTTTCCTCTTACTTTCACTCTATCAAATCCTTCTAGCATTGTGTGACATCGATTGACAAGAGAGGAAACCAAAAAGTCAAGAACATAAAGGAGGATCAGAACCACAGCCAGTCACCCTTATCCTGACCCCTCATCGAGGCATCTCTGGCCCCCAGTTTCTGCAAGAATCCAAGCCAGAGTCACCAAGCCAGCTCGCTTGTATGTGAGGCAGCAAGGACTGAACTCCCAGGGTGGGACTTGGGGGGAAATTATTCAATATCTCTGAGCCACGGGTAACTCATCTCTCAGTGGAGGATTGGAAACGAAGAGGAAAATCCATGAGTTGGAGAGTTCGGTGAGTTCATTTGCCTTGAACGTGCCAACTTGAGTTCAATTCCCAGAATCCTGGTTGGTTCAAGCACCACCAAGAGTAATTCCTGAGTCCAGAGACAGGAGTAAACTCTAAACATTGCTGGATTATGACGAGCCCCCCCAAAAAAATAACCATAACTTTACAGGGGTGCTCTAAAATCCGCCGGCAATGAGGCACCTGGCGGAGCCTGCACTCTGCAAGAAGTAAACATAGCATACGTGCTTCTCTGGCCTGTGGACTCGGTGCCTCCACACACATGTCCCTTCACATCCCCTCTTGAGATGTGTCTTTTCTACTTTAATGCTGGATTGTATAGCAGGGATCTCGCCACCTTTGGGGAGACTCACTTTCCCTCCTTAGCATGTTACTCTCTTTCTTTCTTATCCTCTTCTTCCCCTTCCTAAGTACCTTTTTTTTTTTGGCTTTTGGGCCACACCCAGCTATTCCCAGGGGTTATACCTGGCTCTGGCTCTGTGCTCAGAAATCACTCCTGGCAAGCTCAGGCAACCGTGTGGGATGCTGGGGATCGAATACAGGTCCATGCTGGTTCAGCCGTGCAAGGCAAATGCCCTACCACTATGCTACCACTCCGCCTCCCCCAAGTACCTTTTAATGAAGTCCATTTTTACTTTTAAAAAAAATGAGCACAGAACTCTCAGAAGAAATTCACTGAGAAGATCTTTGAGTCATCATCCCTGTCTTATCCTCGGAGAAACGCCCAAAGACTAGAGCTGGTTCTGGCTGATCCTGATTCAATCCCAGCATAGGAGTCAACCTCCTTCCTCCCCCCAGACCCCCCAAAACCCGGCCTGGTGCATAGAGCCAGAAGGAAGCCCTGAGCATTACTGGGTGGAGAACCAAGCATCCTCCCTTGCCAAAAACAGCTCAAAAATTGTCAGACCTCTCCCCCAGATGATGGAACCGTAAACCCCGCAACCTGCCTGCAGATTACTGCAGAGGAACAATACTGACTGGAAACTTCTACGACAGCTGCAGCCAAGCGCAGGTGGGGAAGAGGACGTGTGGAACTAACTTCGGGGTTCCGCTCGCTTCCTGGTGTCCTCAAATCATCAGGAAAACTGTTACCAGGCAAACATCTACGTATCAACAAACAATCCTATAGCAATAACAGACTTCAAAAGCTGAACCCAAACAACACTTGGCATTTAACTGCGTGAAGAAATCAACTCTTTTTAGACTCTTTTTTCAGCTCTCGCTCATGAATATGCACTTTATGTAAAATTTTAACAGAAGAGCGAGTTTGTTATTCCGGTGCTTTCCCCCCCTATTATAGCTTAAGTTTAGTTTTTCTTTCTTCGTTGTTGCAGGATTACAGACAGTGATTAGTTAAAATGACTGCACAGAATACCACTGGCTCCATTTCCAGCCCAAATGAACCCTCTCCCTCCTGATTCCTTGTGGGTTCCAAGTGTTTGGCTAGAAAGAGAAGTTTTGCACGGAGTCTTTTGGCTGCTCGGTCACAATTTCAGGCTCACCTCACCCTCCTCACTGGCATGCTGGAAGAGGTCAAAGGTGCAGAGCATAATTCCCTGGTTCCCAATTTTCTACAATTTTCCCAATTGCTCCCAGTTTTCCTCCATCCTGGCAACCAACACATTCAGACAGTTTTTTTTTCCTTCCACTGGGTTGTTTCCTGAGGACAAATTTAAAAAACAAAAACCAAAAAAAAAAAAAAATGCTTTACTGGATTTAAAGAACTAACAGAACCAACCAGTCATGTCTCTTTAGGTGTCCACTGCCCAGTGGGCCATGTGAGGCCTGCAGGTGTGAGGCCCCTGAACATCCCTGTGGCAGTAGAGGACCTGTCTCTATTCTCCCCAGGGTCCTCGTAAGCCAACTTGATTCCCAAGGTCCTGGGTGTTGTGGGACCCTGCTACAGCGCCTGCATCCTCTCTCTCTGCCCGGATGGTCTCTGTTCTCAACCACTTCCACTGCGATAGCCTGGAAGTTCATGCTCTCCTAGCTAGTCACACTCTGCCTCTACTTGACCTCAGGGAGGTGGGTCCAAGGCAGGCACAGCACAGGAGCTGGTCAGGACACACTCTTGTGGTAAAAAAAGCACACAGTGCTTTGGCCACGTCTGGTTAAAAGTTTTCCCAATTCCTCAGAAAAGAAGTCACTGGAAATAAGAAATCCTGTTATGGGGGTGGGTTTGGGGGTACCTCTGACACCCCTGACATGTACCCCTGGCATGGCCCCCAAACAAACAAAAACGAAAGCAGAAATCCTGCCTGTAATACCTATTGTTTACTGCACTGCTCTTACTTAATACCTTCTGACACCCAGAAATTCCATTTCTAAGAACATACCCTTAGGAAACCACCGTGCAAATGGGAAAAAGCAAGCCCAGCTTTGGAAGTGAAAAATGAGAAACGCTCTCCGAGTGGCCACAGCAAGAGATGACGTAAACCACGGTTCAACCCAGCCCTGGAACAGTCTTTCAAAGTTATCTGCTGATCGTCGAGTGTTTGCCAAGAGCAGAAAGAAGGGAGAGGAAAAGGGATGGAGCGATAGCACAGCGATAGGGTGGTAGGGCGCTTGCCTTGCACTTGGTTGACCCAGGACAGACCGAGGTTCGATCCCTGGGGTCCCATAGGTCCCCCAGGCCAGGAGCCATTTCTGAGTGCAGAGCCATGAATAGCCCTGAGCATCACAGGGTGTGGCCCAAAAAACAGAAAGAAAAAAAAAGGGAACGGAAAGCTGCCCTTAGGCTTCACCGCCAGGAAAGTCAGGAGCAAACTTTCCAAAAGCTGGATAAAGACAGCAGTGTGGGCTGGATTCATGAAACCAGAAGACCCAGGGTCTTCCCCGATCACTCAAAAACATTTAAAGAGAGGCAGAGACAGAGAGACAGACAGAGCTACTGACTGATCCTCATGTCCAGCACGAGTCACACCAGAAACACAGTCCCTTCGTGTGAAGCACTGTGCTGGCCGGCCCACATCCACCCCCGGTGCTCGGGGCTCAACACTAAGGGGGCAGATCAGGCCCCTCTGAAGGCTGAGCAAGCATGCCGCCTCCCTCCTAAGGTCCTGCCATCGGGGAGATTGTCCTTCAGTTAGGGAGGGTCAGAGAGAACGGGCTGCAGTTTCCAGACCCCTCAGAGGTTATGGGTGCAGAGAGCTGCAGAGTGAGGCAGAAAGGCGCTTTCTGGGTCTGAGCAAAAGCATAGCAGTTGTAGCTTTTTTTGCCTTGCACATAGTCAGTGAATTCTGTGTAACTCACAGTGATTAGATTTTAAAAAAAGTATCTCCTGGCAGGCACGGGGGACCATATGGGGCACTGGGATTCGAACCAACCGCTTTTTTTGGTTTTTGGGTCTCACCCGGCAGTGCTCAGG
>PVKC010045586.1:0-11167 GCA_004027635.1 Crocidura indochinensis | reverse complement strand
AAAGAAAAAAAGCCCATAAACTCAAACTCTGTCCCAGCCATTCACTTGAACGTGTTCCTCACCCCAAATCCAGTATTATTCAACATGTCCCTGACCAGTACGTAGATAAGCATGATTCATTCCTAGAACTCCTGTGAACTCCTCTGACCATGTGGCATTCACACACATAGAAACTGGTGCTGCATGTGGAAATGGGAACGTGCCATATGAGTGATTTTTTTTTCCTCTTCCTCTTTTCTACTACTTTCCAGACTCTTCAAATGGGAGAGTCCTATGTTTGACCTAGTAATGGTAGTTTTGTTCTAGTCTTTGAGGACTGAATATCAAAACTTGCCACCGGGTAGCAAACTTTGTCACTGTTCCTCCCAATAGTACACCTGAGAACTAGTAGTGCATATATTCCAGGATATTTTTTTTCTGACTTGGATAATACTGAGTACAAATATAGTTTCTAGGACACCTTAATTACAAAGTGATTCCAAAGGTTCCCAGAGGGTCATGGCCCAAATTATAAATAGAGTAACTTTTCAAGAGCTGAATGACTCTTATAGTGACGATCTAAAGGGAATGAAAGCATCTTATAAAAACTTATAAATTCAGACCTTTGGTGAAACCAATTCTCCACAGGACAGGAGAAGAGAAAAGCCAGGAAGGTAGTCTTTGAATTTCTAGCAATAAAACTAGTAGGTGTTGTCCTTCTGACATTTAGCTTCTCTCTGGATACTGGAGATTTTTAATGGACCAGTATAATTAGAAAAAAATCCCTAATGATCTCAAAAATTATTTTTCTTCTTATAGCATATGACCTTTAACCAGCATAATCACAGTGTATTAGCTTGAAAACCTGTATTTAGTGAAACATTAAGGAAAATATAGACTATGTGGTGAGCAATCCAATTTAAATTTATTACATTAATAAAACAAATAGAATCTACAAATATTTTCTATTCACTCAAACCTATAAAATAATATTCACATAATTTATTGCGTGTTGAAGACATTTCTATCTTCCTTTCCCTTTTGATCTGGGGTACTGGCTTCAAGAATTCTGCAGTCCACATCTTCAAACACCAGGCTAAATTCTAGTGCACATTATAGTCCTTTTTATCTTCCCAAATTCTGGAGACCAAACACATTGAATCTCTTTTTTTTGGGATCCTCAACAGTTTCTGTTTCCCTTGGGGTCTTCTTGTCCTCATGGAATTACATTTGGTTGGGCAATCTAAGAGCTAGATATTTTTCCACTGGGTGAGGGGGAGGGAAAATAGCTGCTCAGCCATGCATCAAAACCAAGTCATGCCCTGGATAATTCTTTCCAGATTGCAAACATGAGAACTAACGAAAAGAAATCACCTGGGTAGCTCCAAAGCTGTCATCCCTGGAAAAACCAGATCCCAGGTGTCTATTTATTTACACAAGTGCTGTGATCCATGGGAAGAGAAGTTTCCAGGCAGAGTTTGAACAGGTAAAATAGAGACTCTCACCAATCAGCCAGGGAACCCGACAACCTCTCTCCGGCTGCCCTGAGAGATCGTTCTAAACCAAAATGGCAAACTTCTGACAGACTCCATCATCCTAACCATGTGTAGTTGACTTGTGTGCCTCTCCTAACTACATGCCTACTCACATCTTTCCAAAGAGCACCAAGCAAAAGCTCCCCTCGAGGTCCTGTTGTGTAGTTGGTGGTTGGATTTTCCAGTGTAAAGTTCTTTCTTCAACCTCAGACTACCAACTTCTTCACTCAGCGCTCACCCCCATACACTCCCTGTATTTGCATTCAGGTGCAAATCCAGTGCTGTGGTGGAACTCTTTCATCCAAATGCAAATTATTTCTGCAAGCACAAAATTCTTTTGCCTTGAAGAAAATTTGCATTTTAACTGGTACTATTGGTTTAGCCAGGAGTTAGAGAAATGAAAGGACAAAGAGATCATTACACAATCAAATTAACAGACAAAGGAGATACAAATACACTATATTGACTGTCAACATCTTTTTTATTTTTCCTGGAAACAGGATGTGGCTCAAATTCAGAATGTTAAAGTGCCCCCAACTGAACTTTAGTGAATTTAAATTTGGTTAACAGAACCTTAGTGAATGTAAGCATCACTTGAGCCTCCAATGGAGGCTCTATTATGGTAGCTCAGGAGAAAGTTGAGAAAAGGTTCCATGAGGTATTTCATGGGGGAAAGATGAGGGAAGAGAAAAGAACTCTCTTTCAGAATAAGAGTAACATATAGCTTTGTGGGTTTAGACAGCTTTGTTATACACAATAGTCATGTGTGGTCTTAGAGAGTAGATAGTTCAGGAGTTAAAAGAACCTTTGAAGTCCAAATCCAAAATTCCAGGACTTCCTACATGCACAATGCACAGAGTACCAGACATGGTACTGACATGGTACCATGAGTATGAGATAGCTGACTCACAGCTAAGCCTGTGTAAACAGCACACCAAAAGGCTGTGACCTCAGTAAGCACAACCTCTAAAGATTGTGAGCAATGTAACCATAACTGTGAGTTTACCCCAAGGTAGACACATGCATGAGCTTTATAAAGACGCATAGTAATCATAAGAACCACACTACACATGAACACCTCACCTAAAGGAGTGGGACCCCTGGCAAACATGTGTTCCAGCAGCTAATTTAAGTGGACATCCACCAGCAAGCTCAATAGCCAAGTGCATAAGCAATGCCGCCAGCCATGAGGCAGGCCCTGTCATAGAAACTACAGGACCAGGAAAAGCAAACCATTTGGTTCTTCCATGGCGTGAGGATAGTATTGGGCTCAAAAACCAGTTATATTCCAAAGTCTGTAAGTGGTCTTGTATGGTATCTATTTAGGAACTGTCTTATTCACTATTAGTTTTGTATTAAACATGATATAATTTATTTACTGTCCCATCTCTTATCCTTTAAGCTAAATGAATCTTGCTGATTCCCATCCCAGTCTACTCCACTGAGAAAGTTCACCCACTTACAAAATATTTGAATGACAAATTTTAGTGTTCTGCATGATTTCACCCTTATTCACAGTTCCTAGTCCATAAGTCAGAGCTCACATTCTTCCTCTGTTTCAGTCAGCTGAGTTGTCTGTGTCATGCCTTTCAGGAGTCAAGTACCATGGACAGGAAGAGTAGAATGAGGGCAGAAATGTGTTAATAGAATGTGTTAACTGGACTCTGAACCAGTTAAGAAGAGGCTAAGGTATAACTTAGAGCAGTTACTTCCATATGATGTCTCAGTTTCCTAAAGTATACATTAGGGACATGATAGAACCCATGTCCTAGGTTGTAAAGAATAATGGGCTTGGGCCAGAGACACAATGCAAAGAGTTATGTATGTGTTTTGTATATGAAGTTCTGGGTATGATCCCCATCACCATAAGATCCTCTGAGCAGGAATGGCCCTTGAACATAGAGAAGAGAACAACTCCTAAGCACCATCAGATGTGGCTCAAACCAACCCTACTCCATCAGAAGAAGAAAAGACAAATAGGTCAAACTATGTAAAATAAATAAATAAAACAATTTATTAGGGGTCAGAGAGACAGCATGGAGATAAGGCATTTGCCTTGCATACAGAAGGTCGGTGGTTCGAATCCCAGCATACCATATGGTCCACCGAGCCTGCCAGGAGCGATTTCTGAGCATAGAGTCAGGAGTAGCCCCTGAGTGCTGTCAAATGTGACCCAAAAACCAAAATAAAAGTTATTAGGTGATTCTAGTTTGAAGTATCTAGAAACTTGTGCAGAGGTGCAGAGGTTCTTAACCAGGGATCCATGGACTACTAACTCTACAGATGGATTTAGAGAGTCCCAAAATAAATAGAAATTATTTGCGGGGGCCGGGCGGTGGCGCTGGAGGTAAGGTGCCTGCCTTGCCTGCGCCAACCTAGGATGGACTGCGGTTTGATCCCCCCCGTTCCCCATATGGTCCCCCGTGCCTGCCAGGAGCGACTTTTGAGCGAATAGCCAGGAGTAACCCCTGAGTGTCACTGGGTGTGACTCAAAACAAAAAACAAACAAAAAAAGAAATTATTTGCAAAATTTAGAGTGATTTTTATCAGTGAATAAATTTACCATTTTTATCAGATCCTTAAAGCAGCATTGCAGAGATGAGTAACATCCAACCACTATCTAGGGCTGTACAGATACAAGAAGACATTATGCCCTCAAAGACCTCATAGCCTACCAAGGAGATGGACCTTTAAAGACAATAACAAGTGACTGTAGTTACATAGAACTGGTCCAAAATGCAAGGGGATGCATAGAAAAGTAATGGGCAGAGATAGCAGCTAGTGTGATCTGCTTAGGAAAGAGTGTAGGTGAGTCAAGAAGAAAATACAATAGCTTGAAGGAAGATTAAGACTGAAGATTGGGGACCAGAATGATAAAAAAAAGGTAGGGTATTTGCCTTGCACATATTTGACCCAGGTTTGATCCGTACCACCACATATGATTCCTGCATGTTGAGCCAGAAGTAACTCCTGAGCACTACTAATTGTGGCCCCAAAACAAAACAAATCAAATACTGAAGATTGGTATATCTCCCTTCACCTAAGACAGTAGTAATAGGAAGAGACTAAGCAAGCTCAGAAATGTAATTTGTCAAGAGCTCTGAATCTGCCATTTTGTTATTGCAAACACTCATTGCATAAAAATCATTATCACAACCAGATTACTATCAGATTGTGATTACTGACTGTAACCTCAGAATGAAGCAAATAATTTAAGGAAAAAGAATGTAAATTTGAAAGCTAACTTATTTATGAGAAAGCACTTCAAATTCCATTTTAAATTGGTTTTGAAATCCAGTTGGAATGACATCAGAATTCACTGTGCATGCAATGTACAGGGTTACCTGCGATCAGTTCAATGGTGGTGACTGGTTTTGCATATTCTGTAGCTCGACGTAATCGATTTTTGTAGCTTCCTAATGATCTTCCCCAAGGAGTTATTATTTCTGATGGCAATTAATCAAAATTAAAATAGACTGCATAGAATGAAGCAAATTCAAACATCCAGCCTGAGTTAGGAACACCTGCACATTAAGATTAATCATGGGTCCTACTTGAGTGTGACAGGTATATCAATATTATAGAGAAAAGAAAAGGGTAACATTTTTCAGCAGAGTTCCAAGTGCATTTCTAAGGAGCAAAGTCTGCATGTAACAACAATAACAAAATCCTTAGTTGTGCATCTGAAATAAAAAAAAATTAAGAATTCTCTTCTGAAGAGTTTAAATATTTGTGAAAATTTAAAATATAAAATGAAAAAGGTGGTGTATGCTGGATGAAAAATGGAAGGATAAATAGGGTTTTCTACCTTGCTATTGAGGAACTTTCATTTTAACTACCACTCACCAAACAGACTGAAATGATGGAAATCTAAGGAAGCGCCAATGCAATGTTGGAAAAAAGTAAAAAAAAAAAAAAAAAAAAAAAAAAAAAAAAAAAAAAAAAAAAAAAAACTCAAATTAGACACAATGAAGATGGTAAGGAAGGTAGTCGCTTCCACCCACCCAAAGGTGATCCATTTCAATCAGGAAATTTACCCTTGAGCTATTGGGCTAGCCTCACCTATAGATTGCCTGCTACCCCAGCTGACCCACAGACACTCCCAACACTCTCTGCAGACAACCTTCTCTACACATGCCCCCACCATACCTGACTCCCTGCTTGTGCTCCCCCACAAGACAAGTGAAGGCAGCTGTAAATATGCAGAGAGAGTCAACCTGACTCTGCAGGACTGGAAGAAAGCACACAAACTTGAATGCTTAGCACTGCGTTGGAGGCAGTCAGTACATGGTCTACATTTACATGAAGAAGAAAAGTTAAAGCTTTTTAAGAATCCCACCAAAAAAACTAATTCCACATAGAGTACTCATTGGAAATTCTAAGTCTTAGGACACTCAGCATCTCTGACTGGAATTCTTTTCTTCCTGATGTAGATCAGGAGAAAGTGAAGGAAGCTTCTGCCATACGTGCACTAGCCTAGGATGGACCGCAATTCGATCCCTTGGCGTGACATTATTTTAAGAGCAGGGAACCCTGCCACCAATAAACCGAGTAGCTTTTAGTAACTGACCCTAAAGAAATGGAAATTTGCTCTTTGCTTAGTAAAATATTCAAATTTATCTTAAGAAAAGTCAGTGAACAAGAAAACACAAAGAATCAATTTAATAAAAATCAGAAAAACACCCGGGAGATAGCATGGAGGTAAGGCGTTTGCCTTTCATGCAAAAGGTCATCAGTTCAAATCCCAGTGCCCCATATGGTCCCCCGTGCCTGCCAGGAGCGATTTCTGAGCATGGAGCCAGGAGTAACCCCTGAGCACTGCCGGGTGTGACCCAAAAAAGCCAAAAAAAAAAAAAAATCAGAAAAACAATAAGTGAGTAAAATGAGAGAAGTTCAAGAGAAAGTTGGAAATTTGAAAGAAATAAAAAAAAGAGCCAAAGTTTGTAGCTAAGGAATATGATTCAATGAGAAATGCAACAGAGTACATTAGCAGCAGATTTGATCAACAGAAGGAAGATGTAGTGAAGTTAAGGACTGAGGTCATTTGAAATTATTGAGAAGAAAGAAACAAAGAAGAGAATGAAAGAGAAAAGAAAGCCTATGGTAATTATGTGATATGGCCAAAAAGTCAATCTACAGGTACACATATAGTACAAAAGGGAAAAAGGGAGACAAAAACTATTTAGAAAGGTCCAAAAAATAGGTCAGTGGCTGAGCTTTATACATGACATGCTTTGCATGCAGGTAACCTAGGATTAATCCACTTCTTGGTCCCTCTGGTACACCAAAAACTGTTGAAAGATATCAAGCCTAAGACTATACCAAATTTGAAGATAGGCTCAGGAAACTCATAGTTCCCCAAGAAGATCATTTCCAAGACACTATAATAAAGTCATAAAAAATTAAAGACAATTTTAAGAGCAACAAGAAAAAGAATTACTCATAGGGTTGAGAAGTGCCGTAAGTCTATAAGATGATTTCTTAATAGGTCAGGAGATAATGGCATATTCAAAGTACTGGAAAGAAAATTCTGAATCAAGAATATTTTACCAAGAAAGTAAGTTCTTTGTAAGTGAAAGAAATATAAAAACATTACTAGGAACAAGCATTAAAAGTTCAGTGATATTGAATTGCCTTATAAGGCATGCTAAAAGAAGTTCTTTAAACAAAAGTTAAATGACTCTACTCAGCAACATAAAACTATCAGATACATTACTCTGTAGCCAAATTGAGAATGTTTAAATATTTAAATTTAAACATTTAAGTATTTAAATTTAAATATTTGTTTGTTTAAATTTAAATATTTAAATACTGTTATAAAGGTAGCATTAATGATCACTAGCATCCAAAACTTTTGGTTACAACCAAAAGTAATAAAAAAAATTATATCCTTTTCTTTTGTATTGGCTATCACATATAAATATATAAATTATCTTATCAAAAATAAAATTTGTATGAATGGTAAAAAAGCTTATTTTTGCTTATAATCAAAGTTAAGTTGCATCCAGCTTAAAAGAGAACTGTGTAAATATTAAATGACTTAGGTATGTGTCTGCACAACTACAAGTTTAAAACTACAATACAGTCATTTATTGTTTACCCATGTTTACTTCAATGACAGACCATATACACAACCATGGTACCAAGAGAGTATAGCAAATTAGTCTAATTTTGCATTATTACACTGTATGACAATCATGCAACAAAATTAATATCATCTGAAGGACTTTTTAAGGAATATATCCCTGTTGTTAAACAACATATGATGGCTGATACACAAGATAAAGAGAAAATATTCAGATCATACCACCATGGATAATAAAGATAGCAAGAGAAAAAGAAAAATGAATTATAAAACTACCAGAAAAACCATTCTTTTGGTTTGGAGAGAGCTCAAAAAACTAGTGTGCACGCTTTGCAAGCTAGAGCCCCAAGTTCAACCCCTGACACCACATTGTCCCCAAGGTAATACAGGAAGCAACCTCAAAACCACCAAAATGGGATAGCTCCTAAGCATTGGGAGTGTTTTCTATTTAAAACAAAAAGCAAAATTTTGTTATTAGTAAGTTCTTGCCCATTTATAATTATTTTAAACTTGGACTAAGTTCTCTAGACATAAGGCACAAAATGACTAAATGCATTTTTTTTTAACCTGTGACCTCTTATTAACAGTTCACTTCAGCTTTAAGCACACACATAAACTAGAAGGAATGGTAAAGGGTATTTCATCTAAATGGAAGCCTAAAGAAATTAAGGATAGTTACACTTGGACAAAAATAGAATTCAAGTCAGAAAGAAGAACAAGGGGCTGGGCGGTGGCGCTGGAGGTAAGGTGCCTGCACTAACCTGGACGGACCACGGTTCGATCCCCCGGTTCCCCATATGGTCCCCCGTGCCTGCCAGGAGCGACTTCTGAGCGAATAGCCAGGAGTAACCGCTGAGTGTCACCAGGTGTGGCCCAAAAACCAAAAAAAAAAAAGAAAGAAAGAAGAACAAGATATAAGGGTCATTTTTAAATAATCAGTTCATCATGGAGATATGACACTGGTAAGTTCATATGTACCCAATATTACAGAGCCTACATATTAAAAGCAAAATATCAGCAGATTCGAACAGAATATAGTTGTAGTGGTGGCACTCAAGATCACACATTCAACACTGGACAGATCATTCAAATAAAAAAACAATAAGAAAGTCAATAAATGAACTTTAATTTTGATTATCAATTGAAACTTCAAGTTTTCAATTAAATTTAATTAAATTTCAATTCAAATGAGCATTTCAACCTCAATTATCCCACATTCAACACTAGGCAGATCATTCAAATTAAAAAAATCAATAAGAAAGTCAATAATCAAACAAAAATCAATAATTGAACTTCAACTCTAGTTTAGATCATGTGGGCATTTTTAGAACATCCTAGTCAGCAGCAGAGAATATACATTCTTCTCTGGCACACAAGAAACATTCTCCTGGATAAATTATGCTAGCCCACAAAACAAATCCTCGGAAATTTAAGAATATTGAACTCATACCAAGTGTCCTTTCCAACCACAAGAAAACTGGAAAAGTTACAAATATGTGAATATGAAATAACACTCTCCTGGAACAACCAATGAGTCAAGGAAAAAAATCAAAAGATAAATTAAAAAAAAGAACCTTGAAACATATAAAAATAGAAACACAACATAAAACTTAGGAGACACAGAAAAACATTTCTAGGAAGTTTATAGCAATAAATGTCTACCCTGAGAAGAAAAAGATATCAAACTAATGGCCTAACTTTTCAATTCAAATAACTAGAAAAAAGAACAAAACCCAAAATTATCAAAAGACCATAAATGGAGACCAAAAAGTATCATAAAAAGATTATTAGAGCTAAGAGATAGGTTTCTTAGAAGATAAATAAAATGATGAATCTTGAAGAATGTAAAAAATAAAGACTCTAACTAATAAAAATTTTTAAAAAAAAGAGAGGAAAAAATAAAAAGTGGACCAGAGAGAGTGTATAAGGACTAAGGCTCTGACCCTAGTTCAGTCCCCAGCACTACATATGGTTTTCTGAGTACCAATACAAGTAATTCATATATACAGAGTCAGGAGTAAGCCCTGAGTGCTGCCAGATATGGCTTAACAAATAGAAAGAAAAGTTAGAACCCCCCAAAAACATTAGTCTTTGGCAAAAACATTAGGCACACAAAATGGAGGAAAGATGAACTTTTAAATAAATGACACTGGATAAACACACTAACAGGGAATAGAATAAAACCTACTAACACCTTTTACTAAAATAAGTTAAGAATTAGCATATTTTGGGGCCCGTGAGGTGGTGCTAGAGGTAAGGTGTCTGCCTTGCAAGCGCTAGCCAAGGAAGGACCGTGGTTTGATCCCCCGGCACCCCATATTGTCCCCCCAAGCCAGGGGCAATTTCTGAGTGCTTAGCCAGGAGTAACCCCTGAGCATCAAATGGGTGTGACCAAAAAACAACAACAACAACAACAACAACAAAAAGAATTAGCATATTTTGGGGGTGAGATTCTGAAAATGTCTAGGAGAAAAACGTTGGGAAAATTGCCTTGATGTTCTTATCAATGACTTATATTAATGTTGCCCCCAAAGTACTGCCAATAAACATAAATAAATGGGATAATATCAACTTCAACACGGTAGAGCAAAGCAGTAACATAAAAAAGATAATTTATTAAGGGACCAGAGAGATAGCGCGACTGTAGGGCATTTGCCTTGTAAGCAACTGATCCAGGATGGACAGTGGTTCAAATCCCAGCATTCCATATGGTTCCTTGAGCCTGTCAGGAGCAATTTCTGAGTGCAGAGCCAGGAATAGCCCCTGAGAGCTGCTGGATGTTACCCAACCCCCCCAAAAGATAACTTATTAAATAGAACACATATTTGCAAGTGATATATTTGACAGAGTAAGCATCCAAAATATATAAGAAATTCATACAACTCAATAGCAACACTTATTTTTTATAAGTAAATTTATTTGTTTTCAAATAAAACAATGTTGGCTAGAGAGATAGTACAAGGGTTAAGGGGTTTACCTTGTCTCTCTTTGCACTGTATATGGTCCCCTGAGCATTAACATGAGTGTTACTTGAGCCTAGAGCCAGAAGTAATCCCTGGGCACCTTCAGGTATGGCTCCAAACCCCAAACCCTGAAGAAGAAAAACAAAACAAAACAAAAACAAAGATACTAAAACAAAAACAAAAAAGAAATATACAATGGACAACAATAGTTCCATGGCAAAACACGAGGTTTGCATGTATGAGGCCCTGGATTTGATCCCTGACATCCTCTTTATAGATTTACAGAGATCATGGAAAGAATCAAATGTCTCTGCAGAGAATGAAGAGAAAACCAATCAGTGTGTCATTTCTGCTCACGATACTCAGCTGTCTCAGTGAGCCCCAAGTGGGCCTAATTAAGAGAAGAAGGATGAGGGGCCGGAGAGATAGCATCGAGGTAAGGCAGTTGCCTTTCATGCAGAAGGATGGTGGTTCGAATCCCGGCATCCCATATGGTCCCCCAAATCTGCCAGGGGCTATTTCTGAGCATAGAGCTGGGAGTAATCCCTGAGCGCTGCCGGGTGTGACCCAAAAACCAAAAACCAAAAAAAAAAAAAAAAAAAAAG
>PVKC010045585.1:0-11394 GCA_004027635.1 Crocidura indochinensis | reverse complement strand
CAGAAATGTGCTTGTTAGTCTATTTTCTTTCCTCTGCTTTCTCTATTTTCATCTTTGTTTCTTTCTCTTTCTTTTCTCTTCAATTTTATTTTCTATTTTTTATTTCTTTTTATAACTTTACTATCACTTTTCTGGAAACAATTTATTATGTTTAACTATATCAATCCTGAATGCATTTTCTTTAAATAGCTCCTTTTTTAAAAGAAGAGCCATGTTGTTTCATTCTAGGAGAAGATATCAAATTGCTACAATTATATGGTAGAGGAAAAATCAAGATATATGCATAAGAGCAACTTTGATTGATTGGTTTTGTGATGAATTAGAGAGAGCCAAGCATTCATTTATTTATAATATTAAAATGGTAAAAAGAAAAAAAGCATTGTACAGAGTCATAAGAGCATACCAGTAACATATTTGATAGTGACTGCTTCTCTGAAAAATAGACACTAACGTACAGATATTCACCCAACTGTATTTGGTGTTTATTTGAAAAACCCTGTGGGCAGAGAACCTTCAAAGTTGAATTCCCAGTGAGTGACTCTATATCATTCCAAGCATATCAGGGCTTCTTTCCTGGTTTTATGTTCTATTGACCCAATCTTGAAATTGTTAATAAATTTTGAACAAAATAATTTATGACTACTATACGGTGGATCCTGTAAATTGTCAGCCTGTTCTACCTGTGAGAGACAAGTCATATAATAATGCCAGTTTCAGTCTTACAAAAATCTTTGGATTTCTGGAGAAGTAAAGTAAAGAATCCAAACAGTGATAATATTTACTTCCTGAACATTGGAAACTGGGTTATTCTGTAAGGAGAAAGAGACAGGCAAGAATACTCTCTTCAGCAGAAAATGTACACTGCCACAGTTGTTGAATGTCATATATTACTATAAGGACTAACAATTCGCAATGAAAACTATGCATTTGCTGATTAGCATCATAAAGTTATAAAATATTTTTAAGTGTCTCAAATATCTGAAAAATACACATTTCAGATCTATAATTATATATCTAGGTGTATTTTTTAATAAAGATAAGCAAAGTAAATACATTTTCAACTCTTGTTTACTCATATGTATATACTTCTGTCCCATTTACTACAGAAATAAGAAATGTAAGAGAAAATACAGGGATCCAAAGATATAATAAATGGATAGGCTATTTGCCTTGCTTGTGGATTATGTGGGTAGAGTATTACCTCAGCATGTTTTACAGTTACACAAGCAGTCCAGGAGTAATTTTTGAGTGCAGATACAAGAGTAACACCTAAATATTTCCAGGTGCTCCACTTCCCAAACTAATATTGAGAAAATACTAAAAAGTACAAAGCTCTGTAAAACAAAGGAAAATAATAATTAGGAGTGAAAATGACGTAAGGTATGCTCAGAGACCTAAAGAACAGTAGGTCACTTTGGATAAAACCCAAGAGAAATGTGAGACATGTCCCTTGAGTTAAGCGACATGAAATATGAAGCAGAGCAGGGGAAGCCTTCTAAACAAGTGCTGCTTGGAAAATTGGTCAACTACATGCAAAAAAAGGGGGGAGGGGTTAGTCCTCTCTAGTACCATGCACAAAAGTCAAAACCAAGTGAAATAAATATCATGATATTATCCCTGAAACCAAAGGTCCATAGAGAAAAATGTAGGCAGAAAAATCCATGACATTGAGATACTAAAGTATCCTCAAGGTGTATGCATCACTGATCAAATATGTAGAAGCAAAGAAAAATAAAAATAAATGGATCTAACTTTAAATAAAAAGCTCTGTATTACAAAGAAAAATGGTGACTAGGATACAAAAACTACACACAAAATAGGAGAAAATATTCACCCAATATTCAGCTGATAAGCGGTTCATATCTAAAAATTATAAGGCACTACTCCATCCTGTCATTCTAGTAGAAACAATCCAATCTTGAAGTCTATGTGACATCATAGCCACATGATGCTGAGAAACAAAACAAAAAACAGAAAGATCCATTAGCTACTAATGACTTAGTAAACCATCTGACAATGAATTAATGACCTTACTGTGAAATAAAATAATTTTTGCTTTCTTTAATTATTACTTTATTTTATTTTATTTTTTTTTTTGGTTTTTTTGGGCCACACCCAGTGATGCTCAGGGGTTACTCCTGGCTATGTGCTCAGAAGTCGTCCCTGGCCTGGGGGACCATATGGGGCACGGGGGATCGAACCACGGTCCGTCCAAGGCTAGCGCGTTAAGGCAGGCACCTTACCTTCAGCGCCACTGCCCGGCCCCTATTACTTTATTATTTATTGCTTATATTATTTATTTTCTTTTTGTTGTACTCTTTTTTGGCTTTTGAGTCATCCAAGGTGATGCTCAGTGGTTACTCCTGGCTATGCCCTTAGAAATCGCTCCAGACTTGGGGGGACCATACGGGACCTAGCATATAGAATCGAGATTTGTCCTGGGTCAGGTGCGTGCAAGGCAAACGCCCTACTGCTGTACTATCACTCCTTCCCTTTTTGTTGTACATTTAAAAAATAATTTCATTGACACTTACCCATAAATAAGCAATACATTATTGCATGCTTGCTAAGTGGGAATAAACTTGAGAATAAGAAAGAATTCCAGGACAATTGTAAATGAGATTTTACACAGGGGTCTAACTGTTTTTATAACATGGAGTGACAGAGAATTATGGAGTATTATTATGGTGTATTATGGAGTGAAAGTATTATAGGCAACTACCTTAGTCATGTCTTTAAATGAAGTAATTTATTGAGAATAAAAAGGAAGGTTTGAGCAAAATGTGCATGCCAATCCCACGCAAGATGCACGTATGTACATCTCCTTTTTTTCCAAGTTGACTTATATAGCATTTCTCACACTTTACCTTATGGTGGTCTTCCTACTTAGCTAGAAGTTCATTGTTAGGGTGATGGCCAAAGGGAAGGGTTGGAATTAGTTGATCTTCTTTGAAGTTCCTTTCCTGGCTTTTGTTCCAGCTGGAGATTCTCTTATCAGGTCTTAGTTCCCTTATATGCAAATTGTCTCCTGGTAGCCTTAGGGTAAGTGGTAAACTTCTTTAAATTTCATTTCTTGATTTTATGTCTCAAGAAATTTTACTACTACATCTCAAGAACTCATTGCCTTGGGGTTGGAGGGAAGCTTTCCTATCTTTCTACCTGCCTCATATCCCTTAAAGATTTCACCACTTTAAGTTCTTTTAAGGTGAAAATGGGTGAAGGTCTGTATTTTGGAGTTGTTTTATGCTGACCAAAGGACTGTAGACTCTGTATAGGGAGTGAATTCTCATGTTACCTTAGTTTTAATGGGGCCCAGGTCATGTATGATTTGGGATTTCAGAGTTGTTTCAAAGTTAAATTATTTGGGGTTTCAGTTTTGTCAGTCTGAAAGTCTGAAAAGAGAAAAGAACAGAATCGTGGGAGAAAAATGTTTTTTTTTTTTTTTCTGGCCTTGGGTGGGCAGAGTGGTTTGCAATTTTAGTAAACATACTCTGGGGTAAGACAAGTGTTAAAAGGAACCAAAACAAAGCAGCACTATATCATTGCTATAAGGATGAAAAGTAGCCTCATAACTATGAGTATGCATGTAAGACTAAGAAAACGTATGTAGAATAAATATATGGTAGATATTCCAAATCCCTCAGACTTTAGCAGGTTCAGAAAGAGCATGCCTGCCATTTCAGCTTAAGTTCTCCCTGATAACACTCTGGCCATTATGTTGGTCATGCTAGTGATAGTATATGCAGCTTTGAGTTACTTTATAAACCAGGCTGCTGACTTGATCTTTGTATCATTAAGTGGGTCAAGCCCGAGTAGCCATAATGTGACAGGTAAAATATTAAAACCTTTATTAACACAATAACCTGCATTGATTGCCCTAAGCCAATCCCCAGAAACTTTCAGTGAATAATGGCGTACCCCATATGGAGTGTTCTCCAATTTTGCTGGTTTTATGCAAACACTAAACCAGGTATATTAAGCCTTCTAGCAAATATAAAGCGTAGGTAGAAAGGAAACTTTGATTCTGTAATTTGCTTTTTTGTAGAAATCAGATTCTAGTTCTGCAAAGGTGACTGAACAAAATGAATAAAGGTAGGCCTAATTTAAATAATGCCCCCTTTGGATAATCCAAATAATAGTAGGTAAACTGATTATAGAAGCAAATCTTTCTATTAACTACATAAATCTCCTTTTCTTACATTGCATTTCTGAAGATCTAAGGAGCTGAAAATCTTTCTGAATTGTACTCCTGAATTGACTTTCTGAATTGACCTCCTTTATTTATTGTTCCTAGATATTTTTAGGTGACAATCCCATTGCTTATTTTGTACTTAGCTGAGTAACATTTGCATCCCACTAAGCATGTTTTTTGAGATGCATGAAGTTTATAGTTTTTTTCAGTACATTTCCCCCCCCCCTTTTCAGTACATTTTAATTTTATAGCTAATAGTAATCTATTATATAAATTTTTGTTTACTAATGAATAATTGGGTGAACATTTAAATTGTTTACAGCTTTTATTTTTTTGGCAAACACCACTCTGAACAGTCTTTCACATATCTTTGTGTAGACACATTTTTATACCTTGAGAAAAAGCACAGGAAGTGGCATTGTTGAATTCAGTTAAATATTATCAACTTCCTGTTTAATTTCTTAATAGAAAAATTATTTTTCAAAAATTGGCCCCAATTTCTATTGCCATCAGTAGTGTATGAGAACTTCCATGACTATATATCAGCAGCAGCAGTTCTTGTTTTCTGATCATATTGACCATACTACTGAGTTTAGAATCTTAATATATTTTAAATTGTGATTATTAAAGTACCATCCTTTATTAAATTATTTATAGTTGAATCTCATGCCTAGTGTCCATGGCTCCAGTGTCAGCTTCCCACCAATAATGTCT
Organism: Crocidura indochinensis; assembly: GCA_004027635.1. NCBI lineage: Eukaryota > Metazoa > Chordata > Mammalia > Eulipotyphla > Soricidae > Crocidura > Crocidura indochinensis. The sequence continues at coordinate 6,488 of PVKC010045585.1, read as the reverse complement.
CAGGTTACTTCCCATATCATTATTACAGTTTTGTTTGTTCTATATTTTAGATATACACATAGGAAATACCTCTAAACTGTGATTTACCTGAGAACCCTGATGGTTATCTTCTATGACCCCGAGTCTGCTCTTTTTAAATCTCCATATATTATTAATATTCACTTTCCTAACAATAATGATTATCCTCTTATGTACTTTTGATCTGAATTTTATTTTAGTAAAATGTCAGTACAGGACTTTTGACAAGTCTGAAATAGACCTGCTTCTCTTCATATAGTAAAATAGAAAGAACGATGCATATATTATTAAGATAATTTATTAATATATAATAATTATGTATTTATTAGTATAAAATTAGATATATTCAAATAATCACAAATTTTATTCCTTCTCATTTAATTTTCTTGCTATGCATATATTTTCTAATTATTTTATCATTTTCATTGCACTAGAAATATTTCAGCTTCAGAAAATGTTTGAAAAGTGTATGCTTGTCGACCTTTTATTAGACATGTTTCTTATTAGTTTCTAAAGTGTAAAAACTTTAGAAAGGTCTGAAATTATATCCATCAAAATAACAAGCTTTATTATCTCTGAATGGGCAGGAAATACTAGTAAACATTTATCATATACATTTTATCTTGTCTTTTAAAGTACCCTAAATAGGAAGCTGTCACTTTTGAAATAATTTAAAAGCAACCAGTAAATAGTAAAATGTGTTTTTAAGCATCTGTGATTTGAAAGGTAATTAAATAAAAGACACAACTTGTTGCCATTGACTATTTCAGCCTTCATTGTCAGTGACATTAAATTTTCCAGTTGAGAAAAATAAAGATACAAACAGACTAATGATGGATGGACTAAATAGTTGACATCTGTATTTATAAGTGTATATATTGAAATTTTTCTAAGTTTTTCTTAAATCTGTCATAACAATGACCTCTAGATTTGTCCTGTACTGGACAATTTTTGTGGTAACACCTTAAATATTCATGAAATCTTCATCACATCATATTTATTTAAAAGTATTTTTGATAAAATAAAAAAGCTTTAAGTAAGCACAGTTATAAAGTGTCTATATATATTTAGTCTCAGTACAAATGTAAGAACTCAGTAAACTGACTAGTCTTTCAGAACATTGAATACAAATAGAACCTACAAAGAAACACACTTAATATGGTTGTGAAATACTAACTAGAGTCAGTAGACTATTTATTTCAGGCAACATTATACATCTAGAAAATTAGACTTTTGTCCTCAACCATTGTCTTTCTGGATCAGTGTGGGAACAGATTACTGCCAATTACACAAGTAATAAAGTACACTTCCAGTTATTACTGGATTAAGATTTGTCATTACAGTTTGCAAATGACCAATTTTTCTTTACAATTGTGTAGTAATTATTGTCAAAATAGACCATCATTCCAACCACTTAGACACATTGTGTATATATATATTTCCTTTTCACTGAAACAAATGATATCTAAATCACCTATTATGCCATGGATAATGAACATTTTGTCACAATATAAAGATACCCTAAATTTCCCTCTGAACCAAACTCATTAAGTTCAAAGCATAGCATAATTTAAATATCTGATTGATGGACCACCAGCAATACATTTTATAGAGAAGTTCTGTCATGAAAGAAGATAAACATCAATTCTTAAGTTTACTATTTTGGATTCTCCATTAACTGTATTTAGTAAGTTACCAAATGCTGCCCATTATTTTTACTTCCCTCTTTTTTCCATTCTGCACTTCATATCATCACTCACAATATAGCTTTCTCTTGAGTGAATAAAGTCTATTGGGTGTTCTCCTTGCAATAGCTATTTCCTCGCAGAATTACAAATGTACTAGTTTAAAGAAAATAAGTTAAAGCATAAATTGTTTGAACTTAAAATGTACTTTCTTTAACATTTTCTTTTCCAATATTTGGTGCAGAGTATCGCCCAACTTGAGTGAAATAGCAACATAAATTTGATGCTTTATTTTATTTCTGCATGTTATGTATGGCTAAGGATGGATGTCTCCAATTTTTACATAAAAATTTTATTCTGTAAAAAAGGTCATCGGTTCAAATCCCGGTGCCCTATATGGTCCCCCGTGCCTGCCAGGAGCAATTTCTGAGCATGGAGCCAGGAGTAACCCCTGAGCACTGCCGGGTGTGACCCAAAAAACCACACACACAAAAAATTTATTCTGTGATAACACTTGAAATTGATCTAATTTGAGCTGCTTCACCTTTGACTTCTGAATTTTCATTTAATATAAAAGACCTAGAATCTTCACAAATCTCTGCCTGAAGCAATGGATATTTTGATAGCTATATGAAATATAGATGATTATATTTATTTTCCTACACAATTCTCTGTAGGAATTTAAGCATATCACTGGAAGTAGCTGTTTGCTCTATGTTCTTCTGACTGCTTAAATCAATCTAATCTCCTCAAAATTTTCATAGTTGTTCAGCAGATCTGTAATCTTATACAATAAATGAGATAATAAAATTGATGCTGGAAAGATGATCTTCATTTACCTTTCTGTAGTTTTTTTAATTGATTTTATAATTAATTAACAATGTATAATACTTTTAGATATACAAAATTACTGTGGTGGTAGTCTTCATAGAGCATATATTCAGTAAGTTTTGTTGTTTATCATATTTTTGTAAGATGATATATGTCAAATGTGGACATTTTATTTGAATAGACAGAGATCATGTTTTATTTACTGAATATCTTCTATGTGTCTATTTTAAAATACCTTACTTCTAGTGTATTTTTTTTGACTATGCTTAATAAAATTTTTGCAAATGGATTCTTTAAAATTCATAAAATTTATTAAATCAACAGATCAATCCAGGAACTGTGCATTGTTTGTGATCATTCACTAATATGTAAGCAAATAATAGTAATAGATTTTGTCCTACAATTAAATATGTTCATATTTGTGTATTTTATAGTAAGAAACCTAATATTTTACATTAAATAATTATTTTTGAACATTCATATCAAGGTTATTTTTAATTTATCTTACAGGTATTCATTTGTTCAATATGACTTGATAAACAGAATATAAACAATGTTGAGTCTTTCGATAGATGAACACATATTACCTCTTGTAATATTTTTTATTTTCAAATCAGTTTGTAGTTGTTCATATGGAAACTAAATATATTTTATGAGTTAATAACAAAGCATTTTTCAGACTACATCTCTATGTGTTTATTTTAATTTTATTTATTGAGAAAATATAGGGAAGTACTAGATTATCTATCTTAACTTATAGTATACAAATGTATCATTCTGAGAACTTTTGCTGTTCATTCCTCAGGATTTTCTACAAAGATAATTATTTTTTCTACAGTCATATTTCTCACAGTAAATAATAAAATAATAATTATAACTTAGGACCCGAGAGGTACACAGTAGGTGAGGAACTTACTATTCATGGAGCTCACACAGATAAGGTGCAAAGTGTCATAGTCTTTTGAGCACTACCAGGATTATACCTTGGTTAAGAGATCAGAATGAAGCTCCAGGATTATGACAGAGCTTTTATTTGATCTAAGTTATTCAATTTGGCATAGAAGCATAGGTAATATTTTTGTCAGCATTTTTATGGTATCAGTAAACATGAATTATAATTCTGTATGATACTAACAGTCGTATTTGTTTTTCTCTTCATTTTCCTCATTGTAATTTCACTTTTGTGATGCTTCTTTTATCCTATTTACCTTGTGTTTTGTTTTTGGTTTTCACTTTGTGTGTCATATCTAGCAATACTCGGGTTTCACTCTTGGTTCTATTGTCAGGAGTCCCTCCTGGTGGGCTTACATGACAATATGAGATATCAAGGATTAAAATTTGGTTGGTCACTAGCAAGGAGTTTGACCTAACAGTTTCTTGTTAGTGGCCAACCAAATTTCAATCCTTCGCAGACCATAGAGTCAAAGATATAGAATGTCTGTGTGTGTGTATATATAAATATATATATGTATATATGTACACATACTATATATCACTCTGATTTTCTTCTTTTATTTAACTTTTGAATTATTTTACATTCCTTTTTAATTTCTTAATGAGAACTTTGGTTATTGACTTATTTATTTCTAATATATGCATAAGATATCATAAATTTCATAATCAACTATACCTTTCTGTCTTTGTTGCAATTTACAATACTTTAACATTATTGTTTTATATTTATTAAGTGTTATAAATTCATCATCACAATTTTTGTTGGTCCATGTTTTGAATTGTATGTGTACTTTCCAAATAATTTGTTATTTTATATCTTTGCCCTGATATTGATTTAAGCCAAATTCTATAATTTATAAGCACATATTTTGCATGCTCCTAGATATTTAAATTTGTTAAGGTATTATCTCTGAAAGTAAATATACTTTGTTTTCTATTGTCTGCATATCTGAAAGCAAAATGTAATTTATTGCTTTTAGAATAGTGTATGTATATTTTAGATTTACCTACTTGATTGCAATTTATATATCAACCATGACCTTATTGATTTTATTCCTGTTTGACCTACAGAATACTGGAAATGGGAGGGTTCCAAGCATAATCATGTATTTGTCTATTTAACTTGTGCTTTATTAGTTTTACCTCATCTATAATTATATTCTGCTGGTAAATAAAATTTTTAAACAAAAATACCTAAAACTGGCATTACTTCTTAAGAATTAAGTTTTATTTTTTACCTATTATTGTTATTATTACAGGGTATTCATTGTATCTGTGATAAATATATCTATTTATCTAAAGTGTTTTGTCCTCCAAAATTTCAATAACTTTTCAACACCATTTAACTGTTTTTAGTTAAGCTTTTGTTTATTCTTTTATTTGTGAAAATACCCTTACTTCTGAGACAAGATTCTAATAAGTGTATCCTTATGTAAAACAGAACCCTATTGTAAAATGAGTTCTTGTCATTACTTAAAAGATAATTTTTTCGTTTGATAATTTATCAATAACAGGATATATCCTTGGCCCTTAAATTAGTGGGTTCCTAAGTCAAACCCATTAAAATGTTGAACACCCGTGATATAGTCTTCTGGGACTTTTCATTTAATCTTAATTCAATCTATAACAACTTGTCAAAATTGTTATTTCTATCTCACACATTAATGGTTCTAGTACTTGATACCCCAAGGCAGTAGCACATGTTATAACTCTGAATTTCAGTCTTCAGATTTCAATGTAATTTTCCTCTGCCAAATCTGAATGCTGTAAGAAAATTCTTTTCACATTGATTACATATTTTTATTAAGGTAAGATAACTTATATACTAAACACTGGAACTAAGCCAACAGTCCATTAAATCACTTTTCAAATGATTCATTTGCTTTTGTTTTTGTTTTTTTGTAAATTTATAGTAAGAATATTCAAAATTTTAAATATATATCATAGCTTAAGAAAGAATTGGGATAATGCATACATTCAAAGCTCTTATGAAACCTTTTAAGTTGCAGATAAATTTTGATTAAAACCAGGTAAGATATTATATCTTTGATTTTCTTTTGAACATATTTAGAAATTAAAATTAATTCAAAAATTTCACTCTAGATAAGACATGAATTTATTCCATATTCCAACTGAATTTGAATCTATCCTCTCTAATAGCAATATAATCCACAAATATTATGTAGGTTACTTGAGATGACTCAGTTCTTATGTGCCTGAAATATTCTATAATTACCACGGTTGGTGATTAAGATGTGTGCCATCTTATTTAGGTTAAAACATTATGCAAAATCTAATCAAACATTTGTATTAATCTATGTTTATTATCATTCAGTGTGGATTAGTTTCTGAATCAATAAACTGTGTAAGGATAGGTTCTCATTAATGTGAATAGAGGTCGTTCGATATTAAGTAGATTCTGAATGAAAGAAAAAGACACCACCTACCTCCATATCTAATTTCCTATTAAGTTGGAATATCTGCCAACCTTCTTGTTTTCTTAGATACCAGAGCCCTTGTTATTAGAAGCTTTAACTTCTAATATAAAAACAATATTTATGATTATTACTAATAATTAACAATAATTATTATTTAAATATAATATTTATTATATAATATATTACATTTTATACCATTATTTATGTTTTTCCAGCTTGAAGAAATAAAACTGTGAAATGTGTCACTCAATAATAATATTACCATGAGGCTAGAGTAATACCAGAACTTTGCATCCTGACTACCCAGGTTCGACCTACAAAATCCTATATGTTCCCCCAAGCCAACCAGGAGCAATTTCTAAGAAATAAACTCTGAGTGCCTTTCTATGTAACCCAAAAAAATCAAATAAACACATAAATAAATAAACATATGACCAATTTTTAACTTATATTTTTTGTTTCTATACGATAATTATTTTTCTCTGAGAACCCTTAACTAACACATCCATGGTATATATAACTGGCTTTATTAATTATTGAAAATGATTTGGGGCCGGGCGGT
>PVKC010045584.1:0-11390 GCA_004027635.1 Crocidura indochinensis | reverse complement strand
AAAAAAAATTGTGGATCATGTATATATTGCCAGTAATTCTCAAAATTATCTTCCTCTGCCAGAGAGATGAGAATATATTTCTCCAGGTTTGATCTGTTTGCATTGAATTCAGAGCAGGTTTCACGAATGTGTGCAGCCATTCGACGAACCAAATTTCTCCACAAGGTTGTAGAGATAGCAGGAGTGAGTTTGTTCCACAGAAAATCAACAAATGTCGTGATATTTGTTGCTCCTTCACAAGATAACTTAAAACTCATAAAGAACTCATCTTTCTTTCTTTCCAGATAGTTTACAGGATCATTTGCCTCCTTGAATGCCTTGTGCATCTCTATAAAAGTCTTTGCTGCTTCTTTGAATAAACTCAAAGATAAATCGATTTTATATTCAGTTTTAAACGTGTATCTTTCCTGTGAGTGTGCAGATTTCACCTCCTTTTCTATTATTCTTAATATTTTGTAGAAATAATGGGAATCATAATCATGCTGCTGCTTTTGAATTTTGTTAATATGGTCATCAAATCTTGAAATAATGCGCTTTGTAGTCATATCAATGGATTCCATATCTTGTTCTTCTAACTTTAGAGTCATGATATAATATTGCTTGTTCATTTGGACATGCTGGTCATATTTTATTTGAAATTTTTCCTCATATTTATTATTAATTATATCTGCTATGTTCTTCTCTTTCTTGAAGTGATGTAAAAGGATATCTTTAATATCGTTATGAATATCGGGCTCTGGAACAGGTTTGTAATTTGAGGTTACATCATAGACCCAATTTTTCCAAAGTTGATCAAATTTCTGATGAAGGTCTTCATTACTTAGCTCTTGGCCCTTGAAAATTAAAGCCAACTTTTGACTTTTTTTCACTATTTCCTTTTCATAAGTTGACTTTTTGCTATCCAGTGTTCTTTGATTCATTTTTAAATGGTTCATTTCTTCAACTTTTCTTTGGACTTCTGAAATAAGTGCCTCCTTCAATATCATCAGCTTATTTTCAAAGTTAGCTTTCCACTGAAACAGTATTTCACTATCTGGCTCATCTTCAAAATATTTTTCCATTTTTTGCTTGATGAGGTCATAATTTTGTGAAACTTGAGTCCTTAGCATGTTTGTCCAAAGAATCTGTAAATTTCCATTCTGAATTTGATTCATTAGCAGGTCCTGCAAACCTAGTACATGACTTCTTATATCCCAAGTCCAGGAATTGTACATGGTTTCCAATTTGCTCATGGCCATGACCTCTTGTGTGTTCCTGAAGCTGAAAATAAAGTTCTCACTAATCAAAGCTTTCCATAGATCTTGAATTCTCATTTTCACATCTGATATCTTCATGATGTTTCCTCTGGATTGTTGTTTGGCTGTCTCCAGAATCTGATGTTTTAGTTCCTGAACATTGTGGCTGTAACGAGGATTGGGAGGGGCCATGGGAGGATTGCCGTCCCAGAGGTGAGCAAAATAGTGGACCTTAGTGTTGATATCAAACTTAATGACATCACTAAAGAATCTGATGTCTGAACATTGTTCTTGTTCAGCTGCTGCTGCTGTCATTTCATCTAGTTTCTTCTCTAACCTCCTACGTCCTTCCAAGGTTTGATCTTGGGCCATAGTTTCCCCAACATTCTGATGGACAAACAGGCAACTTGGAGAGATTTTTACTTTTTTCATCCTCAGAAAGGCTTGGACAACTATTTGGAGAATGTCTTGCATTTCTGATGGATTTTCCCCAAAAATGTTGATAAGAGTCAAGTTTCCAAGTCCAATGACAAAGGTGGCCAACTCATTGTCATGAATTTGAGATTTGTCAATAAGTTCTGGGGCCCGAAGTCCTTCTGTGTCCACAACAAGTATAAAGTCAAATCCAAGTTCTTCTGCAAATGTCTCCTCCATCTTTAGGAGTTGCATGTAGGCCCCTTGGGTACACCTTCCAGCACTGACAGTGAACTGTACCCCAAAAAGAGCATTCAGGAGAGTAGATTTTCCTGAACTCTGTATGCCCAGGATAGAAAGGACAAATAGCCTTTTGTTACCAAGTTTCTCAGTGATCTTGTCAAGAACAGCTGCCACCCACTTTAGAGGCACATAAGAAGCTTCCCCATCCATCAGTTCAATGGGAACTCCAGATATCAGAAGATCAGCTGCAATCTCTGGCAGGGAGTGACAAATTTCTTCCATATTATTTATGAAGGAACTTTCCTCTAGAGCTTCATAGATTTGACCAACTTCTCTGAGAATATGCTCAATTGTCAAGCTACTGTCATTAATCTTTTTAACGATAGCACTGATATCATTTTCCATGTCCTTTGGGACATTACTCTTGGCTGTCTCTTGCTTTTGTATTTGTATTTGTGACCACAGAGCCTTTTTCTTTTCCTTCATTTTTTCCAGGTGTGGTGCTATCAGGTTGTCCAAAAACACAGCCAGCCACTGTAAGAAGTATAATTTAGTATGAGTTTGAGAACAACTGAAAAGAATTTGAAGGAAATGTTTTATTAAATCATTGAGTGGAAAGGCCCTCTCCAATTGTTTAAGCCTTATTTTCTTTTTCTCCATCTCTGTCTCACTTTTGTGTTGTTCAATGCTTCGGTTCCCCTTTTCTTTCAGATGATAAAGTTCTTTGTCTTTTTTGCACCAGTTGTGCCAGAGTTGGCCCTGAAGGGGAAGCAAGTGGTCTTTCATCTGGGATATGTCCATTTTTTGAAGTAGGTTCATTAAAACTGCTGCTTTTTCTTTGGCTTCCTTGCAGTCTCTCTGGTCTTCATCAACAAGAAATCCTTGCTTGCGGGCAACCTGGGCACAGTCTTTTAAACTAAGATTATTGTCTGATAATTTTAGCAAATTTTTAATAGTGGTTGTGAGAGTCTCTGTTAATTCTGCTTCATTTCTGTTTTTAACTCCAATTATCACTCTTTGGTCAGAAATTTTGGCCATTTTCTCTTTATCATCATACAATAAAATGAAAGGTTTTGATGACTGACACAGCTGAAGGGCACATTTTTGGTTATCTTTATTATCATCAGCTGTTGCCATAAGGATTATAAGAAGAGAAGAGACCTCTTGTAGGAATATGAGTTGCTGTTGATATTCCTTTGCATTTCCATGAAGATTGGCAAAGGTCAAACAGTTGTCAAATCTGTCCTCTTCTTCCCCTCCAGGACAGAACCAGCAGATTTCTACCACACCCCCCATCAAGAGACATTTTTTGCTGCTTCCTTTACAATGTCTGTGAAAAAAGGTATCATGTTTCCGTTTACTGAGAAGACAGTTCATGATCTGAGATTTGGAAGCAGACAAGCCATCTCCAACTCTAATAAAAGACACAATGGGAGTGCGGACCCGGCACATTCGTTGATTATTGTAATTGTGGTTTTCATTTGGTGAATTTTTTCTCTCTTGCCAGCTTCTCCGAATTTGATTGAGAGACCAAAGGTAAAATTCAATCTGAGCATTGCAGGGATTAGGTACAAGAAGTGGGAGTGCAAACTGACAAGTGGCAAGTTTTCCTAAAATATATTGTCTGGTAAAATCATCTGTACAGTGAAGGATAGCCATCTGAATATCCATAGGGTGAATGTGGGACTTGGGAATAGATGCTGAAGTGATATTCACATAATCTTCCAAATTGTCTTCAAATGGATTAAAAGCCTCAATGTCCTTATTTAATCTCTCTGGAGAGACTTGACTATCTGTTTTTTTGTCATCTTTAGAAACCAGGTATCTTAATCCATAATCTAGTACTAGTAATTTCTGCAAGAAATAGAAGGGAAGCTCTTGTTCAGAGCTTGGATTGTTACCATGCACTGAAGTCTTGTAAATCAAATGGAAGTCAGATCTGGTCATCCTTTTGGGGAATCTATCTTTTAGGCCCAGACGCTGGAGTAATTCTATAAAAGTTGTATTTTTGTCAACCTCACACTTGTAATTATCAGTGTCACATATTTCTTTGGATGGTTTGTTTTCATGAAGTAGACTTTGCAACTCTTTCTTCACGTCATCCATTTGCAGTGAAAGCATGGTGGCCTCATTTTCACCATTCATAAGGAATCTCAAATCTTTCTCTAAGTTTTCCCAATCAGGATATTCTCTGTGTTTGTTGAGGACCTGGACAACTTCTCTAGTCAATGACTGCCCCATTTGCTGTCTAGTCCATGCCAAACGTACTGTTTTATCCTCTGGAGAAACAGCTCTGACTCCAAAAGTAGTTGTCAACACGGTGAGCAATAAGAATGCCTGAGCCCTGTAACTACAAATATTTTGGAGCTCCTGGTAATTATCATGGGCATTTTTCATATCATGCAGTAGAAATTTTAATTCCTCAATCCCCAGAAGATACTGAAATTTATTATTAGCCATATTATATCCTACATTAGCTGCAATGGAAAGCAGCAAATGCTGTTTGTCTGGTTGCTGTGTTTCTTGGAGGTAATTTAAGTAGCAGCCAAGAGATACACTTATTTCATAGGTGGCCTTTCTTTGAGCTTCCTCTACTGCTTCTGGCGACTGAGATTTGGCCTTTACTTCCTGGAGTTCACTTTGTGTCTGTGTTAACATTTTCACTAGTTCAGAAAATTGGGTGATATTGATGTCCTCATTTTCTAATTCTGACTGAAATATCCACTTCATGATGAAATCTTTCTGGGGAAAGTTTTTCACACTGTAGACATGAGGATCCAGAAGGCTGCGCAACTGAGATTTAATAAATTGACTGTTACACATGGATGAATTTTTGCAAAAATCTACAGCATTTGTCAGAATTTTCTGAACTCTGCAATCTGTAAGGCATATGTTAATCCAAATGTCATAACTTTTTACCCTTTCACTCAACACTTGCATAAAATCTATCAATTGCTTAAGATGTTCTTCTGGGTCAGATACCTCCCAGGATTTCAGAGTTTCTAGGAAAGTCCTAGCCTCCTTTTCAGCACTCAGCATATCTTCTCCTGCTGGTAGCTGGGCACTGAGTCCTGTTAGATCATTATAGTTTTCTCTCAGGCAGTTGGCTATCTGAAAAGGTTTATTAAAATCACTTTTGTGGTTGGAGAGGATGATTTCCCAAATGGGTACCAGCTGAAGTCCCCTGTCAATGACACACCAGGTTCGATTGCTGGCAACTAGACCAGTTTTCCATTGAACAATGCTATTTGCTTCTAGAGGGCCACCAGTCTGGGTTATAGATAATTGTACCCTGTTCTGGAGGGTTTTGAAGGTTGTATTATGAGAGTGAATGTTAGACTGAGAGGATGACACATCTAGCCCTGCATCAGCCCTCAAACCCAAGCCACTGTAACTGCCTCTTACGTAATTTTCTAGCACTTCAAATGACTGCTGTTTTACTTCTGTCAGCTGCTCACTTTGGAAGCCTTCTGAAATGGCTTTCCACCAGTAGATTCCTCCAAAGTGCAGAGGGCCCTGGTTAGCATGAGAGCCAAATCTCTGGAAGAAGTTTTCAATCCTCTGCCTCAGATCAGTGACTGTGGCTGGGCCTGCAACCAAGCTAAGAATACCTTCAATGCTTTTCAGTTCCTGGAGTGCTGCCTCTGATAACTTTAGTTGATGTAAAGGAAAATGGCAAGAGACTAGTGGCACATACATGAACTTGGTGGAGCAGAAATAAGAGTTTTCATCATGTGATTGCTTGGTTTCCTTGGATTCTGAATGTTTGTTGTGATCCAATCCAGTTTCTAAATTAAATCCCCAACCACTTCCTTTGGCTAAGGCAGATGCACTGAATCCCAGTTTTTCTATTGTCTGGGTGAAGTTGGATTCTGCTTGAGAAGACGTAAATTCCTTTGTTTCCATTCGTGTACCCTGCTCAGGTCCAGAAAATAAGAACTCATTGGGGACACTGATTAACTCTTCTCTCTTTTCTAGCAGTTCTTGTTGGGAAGTAGTTTTATAAATCCCCTGCAGGGTGAGTCCTCCAGATGCCCACCTCACTAGTTCTCTATCTGGTAGGTTTTGACTATGGGACAGTGTTTGTTCTGTGAATTTACTTTGTTTCTGCATATTTTCTACGATTTCTTTTAAGGATCTCGTTAGAGGTGGCCAATACTCTGTAGGTATCTCCATTGCTTGCCTTAGTTCTGCCTCTATTCTCCTTACTGTCTCTTCCTGTTGTTGCTTCCCTTCATCCAGCAATTCAGTTAACTTTTGTAGTATTTGGTCTGCCCTCTTCTGCCTTTCCTTCATTTCTTTCACCTGAGACTCCTGTAAATCTGAAAGACTATTTGAGTGAGACATGTTCACCAAAGTCTCCTGAGACCTTTCCTCCAAGGAATATTGTTACAGAGATTTCAGTTTCCTATGGTCTTATTCTTCTAGTTGTTGTAAAGCATGCAACAGTGTCACGTGTTGCAGATTCTTGGGTTTCTCTCAGCTTCGTTCTCTCAGCACTTTTTAGACCTCTTGTTTCTTTCACTTTTGGGCTGGATTCATGAGATTTTGATTTTATTGTGCCAACACTGGAGAAGAAAAAACACTTAGTTATCCTGTGTCATGACATTTAGATATGTCTACTAGTACTCCAACTACAGTTTACTGAATATTCAATTTGACTAGAATTTTACATCTTTGTTTTCATGAAAGTTTATCAATACTATTAACATTTTGTTTTCTTTTGGACATCTGCTTCTTAATATTAATATTCAGGAAGAATGTTACTTTATAACACTATTTTACTTCCTATTATATAGATTAATTGCATGGAGAGTATAGAATTTGAAAATATGCATGAATTTGACCTATACTGATTTAAATACATAAACTTATTTTCTTTCCTTTATTATTTTACATAAATTTCTATTAATGGCTCCATGCTGTGTCTTTGTGACTTTTGTGGCTTTATCTTTACTCTTGTAATTATATTTTGTGTTATCAGTATTGCACTGTCAGGAGTTGTTCCTATTTTGTCCCCCTGTTTTATTTCAAACAATATGTATGCATTCTTACTGCCAAATGTGGTTATTTTCTATTGTGAGTTTTATGCTATATCCTAAGGGACTGGAGTTGTCTTATTCACCTGGGCATTTGTAAAAAGTTGAATATGTCTGCATAGATAAATGTTACCAAAAAACACAAAGAAAAAGTCCAAATTCCTTTGTATTTTTATGTTTGATTAAAAAACACAAAAATTTCTGACCTGTTTGGAGAGAGCCACAGATGAGATAGAACTTGTAAATTTCCAAATTCTTTACTGTAGATTCCATATGAGTTTGGTGGGATATTATGGTGCTGAATTATTTCAGTTATCCCCTCTCCTATAGGAAAAAACAAGAATATTGCCTAAGATTATAGCTATGATTTCTTTTTGTCATGCTTGGAGAAGAAGATTTTTCTCCCATGGCTCCCAGAATTTTGAGTCAGGATTGCTATTACTAGTAGAAAGAAAAATTTGAAAACAGAATATATAAAAATATAAACATAGAAAGTAAAGATATCACAGTTAATTACAGTGAGTGGTTCCTTGTGATTCTTCTTATGACTTCAGCAGGATTCCCTCCCACCAACCTTTAGGAGAGTCTTCTCAAGATGCATCCCTACATAGTCAATGGTAGTTTCTAAATTTCTGAATGCTTTCCCCACTACTTCATTTTATGTGTAATTACTTTAGTTTGTTACTGATATCTATATAGAGAGGAAATGACTAATGAGTACTATCAAAACCAAGTGGAGTGTTTGCAAGGGAGAAATTGCATACTGGAGCCATTGTATCAGTTTTTGAAGAGTAAAGTATAAGTTCTCAGTAATCGGCTGCTGAGTTATAGAACTGAGAGTACATTAAAGATCTGAAATTTTTTCCACTAGAAAACTAATAGGTAGAGGATTAGTATCACACTTATGAAATATCCAGACACAATTTTGCTGACACAGTTGTCTTACCTAATCCATACGAAGATAAATTTTAGAGATTTATGATGTGTTTGACACTACAGTGATTGAAAACAAGCATCGCAGAGCTAAAAGAATATTAAAAATAAATAAACATGACATCTCCCCCATTAGGAATTCATCAGTAAGTCCCTGCTTGACACCATCCAAATATATTGATGGCAAAAAGGGTGCACTGGTAAAGGGTGGTGTATATTCTAAGACTTAATCCCAACAATGAACAATTTTGTAATTACAGTGCTTAAATAAAGCAATTAATTAAAAAATATAAATATAACAATTAAACTGCTTACTAGACAAAGAAAATGAGTATTTTTGCATTAATTAGAATATTTCAAGCAAAACTATAACTTAGTAAGAAAAATATTACAGAAGACACTACAATGAAAATAACAGAATCAGCAGAAGAAATGAGCAGAAGAGAAGACAAGAACAGAAGACAAGAAAACTATCCAGCATGAACCAAAGAAGAAAAAAATGAATCAAGAAAAATGAAGGGTTTGGAAGATAGTACTGATAGATTCTTTTCAAGTGAGCACTTAACCTATGTTGTATTCTCAACAACACATAGTCCTCTGAATATTTTCTGGTATAGCCCTGGGGACTTCTGAGCACCACAAGGTGTGACTATTGAAGCACTTAAAAGTGTCAGCTAGCCCAGGCAATCCTGACACAGTAGGGCTCAGCAGTATTCTTCTGAATATGGCAGTGGATCCTTAGTGTGTCAGAAGCACTGATTTTGTATTTTTTGGCTACTATTGGCAGGCTCAATATCTTATGGACTGGTGAGTATCAAACGCAATTTGTCCGAATTATAAACAAGTACACCTATTTGCTGTACCTTTTTCTTTGCTCTGAGGACTGGTTGAGAGACATTCATTCAAAGAAACAAAATAAAAGAAAGATAAAGTTAAAACGCATCTGAAATTAGAGGACAATTTAAGAGAAAAAATGCCTAAATTAATTTTTAAGACTCAGAGGAAGTGAAACTAAGAAGATGGAAGACTTTTTGTTGGCTATATTTGTAGAAGATTACTTCTCCAAATTTTAAGAACAACATAACATAGATTTCCAAATTCAGAAAGCTCATAAGTTACCGATTAGTACAGAATTACAGTAAGACACATAGTAATTTAAAAGGCAAGAGACGAATATTGAGGTATTATCCTAAAATCTGCAAGAAAAAACCCTAAGTATTTAACCTTCCAAATTCACCACAAATCTTTAAAATAAAATCCTATAAGACCAAAGACAATTATATGATAATATAGCACATTGAATGAAATCAGCATCCAAATGTTTTATCATAAGGTAGATTACCCTCAAGTTTGATGGTGCAATAAAAAGTTTACTTTCAACCAATAGTTGAAGAAATTCTTAGTCACTGAAGCAGCACTGCAATATATGCTAAATAGTTTAATATACAAGGTTAAAGAAAAAACAGCTAATATTTGTATATATGCATGCACACAAATGCACACAGTCAAGAAGTCTTGGCCTCATTCAAAAATATGGAATTACATTTGACCGTTAATAATTTGATTAAATACCAGTGGCTTGAATTTGTCCATCAAAAGATACAGAGTAATGACATGGAGCAGAATATTGATTCAAAGGTTTTTTTTGCTAACAAGAGAGTTACCTGAATTTTTATTATGTACATAGCCTCGTAGTGAAAGTTTTGGAAATAATCATATAGAAAAAAAAAAAAACAACATTTGTGGTGGGAAATGAGCACTGTTCAAGAGATAGGTGTTGGGCAACTACGAACATTTTGTAGTTGTGTAACTCAGGATTATTCAGTTAAAAATTTATTAACAATATTTAAGAAAGTATATTTAATTATCTGATATCATTAGCAAATGCAACAACTCAAAAATAAACAAATGGAATTAAAATAAATTAGAGTTTCTGCCTGACAAAAGGAAGACTGGCTAAAATTAAAAGTCATCTAACTGAATGAGAAAAATATTCTCATGCAACACTTCACATAAGGAGTTAATATGAAGAGTTTATAAACTACTAACAAAAATCCACACAAATTAAAAACCTATAAAAATATCAAGAGGAAATGACTGCTTACTTCTCAGAGAAAACAGTAAAGAATAAAGTAGGCACATGAAAAAGTGCTCATCATCATTTATCACTAGGGAAATTCAAATCAAGACAACAGTGATCTATAATCTCACACTGATTGCAAAAGCATATATTAATATAGTAGGAATAATTTTTGCTGGTGGAAATGTGGTGAAAATAAAATTCTGATAGTACTGCTACTGTGAATCTTGTTTGTTTCAATCCTGGTGGAAAACTGTATTGGAGTCTTCTGCAATCTTAGAATAGAGCTGTTATATCTTACCAAATATTGCACTTTTTCGTATCAATTCTGAGACTTCATAAACATTCCTTCAAAAAACCCCTGCAAACTATTAGTCATTGCCACAATGAGTACAATAGCTAAGATATGGGATCAATTTAGCTGTTCAAAGACAGATGAATCGATGGATTATGAAGATGTAGTATATACATAGAGTAAATATTACATGGCTGCAAAGAATGATGCAATGATACAATTTGTGTGATCTGGTTGGAATTGGAAGATACCATGCTGAGTGAATTAAGCCAGAATAAGAAAGACATACAGGATGATCCGACTTATTATGGCATATAAAATAATTAATCAGGAAATATAATACATTAAAGCAGTTATTTCTAGATCACCGTAACACAAGATAATATGGGAGAATAGGACAGAAGAAAAGGAATCACAGAAGGCCAGAATGAAGAGAATGAGAAAGGGTTGTAAGGGGTATACCAGTTGTCAGGTCTTTGGTTATATAGAGGATGTGGGAGATTGCTATAACTGGACATGTAATGTGCCGACTCAGCAACATTGAAACCATCATCAACATGAAACCATTGTACATGAATGTACCTGCCACAGTCACCTTACACAAAATATAATTCAAAGAGGATCAAATATCTCAAGATCAAAGCAGATTCTATTACATACTTTGAGACAATGTGGGCAGAGTGCTCAGATTTTGGACCTCAAAGATGTATTGATGATATAAATTCATTGTTATAAAAGACATATCACAAATGGTATAGAACAAGTTGAAAAAATTGTCTGTGGCTGGAGAGATAACATGGAGGTAAGGCATTTGCCTTGCAAGCAGAAGAATGGTGGTTCGAATTCTGGCATCCCATATGGTTCCGTGAGTGTACTAGGAGCGATTTCTGAGTGTAGAGCCAGGAATAGCCTATGAGTGCTGCCAGGTGTGACCCAACCCCCCCCCCCACAAAAAAAAAAGAAGTGTCTGTATGGTAAAAGAAACATGGCTTAAAATTAAAGGATAGCCTTCAAAATGGGAGAAAATAGTTACTACCCTATGTCAGATAAAAGCTAATGCCACAAAATAAAGCAAAAAAAAATACAATAACCTTATTATAAATGGGAAGAGGATTTTCTTGAAGAAATAAATAAAAGACATGGGCACAGCA
>PVKC010045583.1:0-11402 GCA_004027635.1 Crocidura indochinensis | reverse complement strand
AAGACAAACGTCTTACCTCCATGCTATCTCCTGGGCCCCACAAACCTTTCTTCCTTTACTATTTAGATATATGAAACTTGTACTATACCAGTTTCCTGCAACCCTAGGCTGTCTTTTACTTAAAGTATATCCCAGGTAATATTCAGGACTGGTTTGTACTCAAAGTTATGCTGACTGTCTGATTTTTGCATATTCTAAAATTTAAACTTTTTATACTCTATTTGGCAATACTATTTAGATTACAAGTGTTTCCTACTGCACTTTCCAATTCTGCTGTAGTAGTGGTGTAATTGTGTTCCTATAAATCTTTACTTACAAAAGCAGGTGCTAGATAATGAAAGAAGTTGTGCCTTGACCTACAAATTTGCAAGCCATTCATACCATACTTTAAAGTTGACCATGCAATGAATAAAAGATTTATATTTAATGAAAGAAAACACTTTTTTTTTTTTTTGGTTTTTGGGCCACACCCGGTGACGCTCAGGGGTTACTTCTGGCTATGCGCTCAGAAGTCACTCCTGGCTTGGGTGACCATATGGGAACCGGGGGATCGAACCGCGGTCCGTCCTAGGCAAGGCAGGCAAGGCAGGCACCTTACCTCCAGCGCCACTGCCCGGCCCCAGAAAACACTTTTTTAAACATGTTGAATGGAATATTTTTTTCCATTTACATAAAAGTAGGGGCCTTCACTTGGATACTATTTCTAGAACTTCCTACCTGTTACTTTGCTCAGTCAGCTTTTATAGTTTAATATATGTGAGAATACAAATAATTGCAAATGAATATTTGATACACATATTTGTTCCAACATCATTTAAATTATAACAAATACACAGAAGAATGAAACCTTGATCCTGTCTTTCAGTATATGGCCCCATATAGGTAGTAATAATCCATGTTAACAGTAGGATTAAGGATAATCATGAATGTAAGCTCCTAGGTTAAAAAATGCTATGTTAGAATGCCTGTCTTGAAGAAGGCAGGGGTGAGGGAAGAGGAAGTTGGGGGGCATTGTTAGTGGGAAGGTTTCATTGGGTGTTATTTTTTTATAACTGAAACCCAACTATAAACATGTTTGTAATCATGGTGCTTAAATAAATATATTATTTAAAAAGAGTGGTAGACAAGATAGGACTGCTCAGCTGATGTGGACCTAAGAAGGCAGTGGGGCATTGGATTGCAGATCATATAATTTAATATCCAAAATGATTAATGATACAAAATACATATCTACGGATGTGTGTAGGTTGAAATCAAATTGGAGCTATTCATTCAAAGAAGAGATTATAAAATGGATAATCAAGGAAGCATGGATAAATATATATGTTTTTATATAGGGGAGAGAATTCAATTTACTCATATCTTACAAGTGACCTGAATTACTTCATGGAAATTGAAATAGTAGAACCAAGATCAGTGTAGTAAAAATGCAACAATAATTTTCTGAACATATGAAAATGACAAGAGCTAGATTTTTTTCATCTGGTATTTCTGAAATATTTTATTTTAGGAAAACTTCCCATGCAGTACTGCAGATTTAATCTGGGGTTCCTGCATACAAATCAATAGCTCCAACCCTCTGAATAACGTTCTCATGATATGGTTTTATAAACATTAGTTTAGTGCACTTACTATCTCACAGAGGCTGACTTATAACTTTCAATCTCTTACATTCCCCAGACAAGTTCTCTAAGAAACCCACATTATCAGAATTTCTTTCATTATCCTATTTTAGTTTAGAATAAGGTTTTATAATATTTAGTTTTGAGTCCTTCAATATTCATGAACTTTTGGAAAAGTGTTTACCTCTATTAAATCAAATAATCTTCACTGAAATAATGTGTCTGAAATCAGCATTACAGATGAGGGGGCATATTTATAATTACATTTCATTTTTAAGAAATTCATTTTTCTTTCTTTTATTTTTTTTTTTTTGGTTTTTGGGCCACACCCAGTGATGCTCAGGGGTTACTCCTGGCTATGCACTCAGAGGTCGCTCCTGGCTTGGGGGACCATATGGGAAATGGGGGATCCAACCGCGGTCTGTCCTAGGCGAGCACAGGCAAGGCTGGCACCTTTCTTCCAGTGCCACTGCCCGGCCCAAAGAAATTCATTTTTCTTTTTAAGAAATTTACACTTTTAGGTGAGCACAGATCACTCCCTTCTTCAGTTCCAGTAAAAATCCTTACTCTGTTTCATGGGCTATGATATTGATATTGCTATTTCTTGAAGAATCATTTTCCCCTGGGGATGGAAGAAAATGATAAAAGGAAGCAACTGTGTAACAGTGAACAGGAAACAGGAACTTCAGGCATACAGGTGATCTGAGAGAGTGGGTTAGCTATCTATGTAAATCACAGATTCAACAGAACCGGAAATGTGAAATCCAAACTACAAACACTTAACTTTGAAATGTGTCTGATGAGACAAGTGGGCAGTGTTAAGGATGGAAGAGTGGAGGTGATGGGGAAGTGGGAGAGAATATGGGAACATGGGTGGAGAGAAGTTGACAATAATTATGAGATTGTTGTTGGAATACTTGCGCCTAAGAATCATCTATCACTTACTTTGTAAATCATGGCTCTTTATTTAAATTTAAAGATGAATAAAAATAAAGAGTGCACCAAAAGCAAAAGGAAAGGCTGTTTCTCCCCTAGATTGTACCTGGGTGACTTATGCCTATTGTAGACTCCAATACTTAGACATGGCCTAAACTCTTAGTTATGGCCAAACAACTATTTAAATGAATAAGATACCTTAGAGCTCTGCTCACATGTTATTTTGCTCATCAAATCTTCCTTAAGATCTTGTGTAAATAAATGGATTCTAAACTACCGTGGTTTTCCAATAGCTTATCAAGCACCTCCGAAACAGTCTGGCAATTACTAAATGAATTTCCACTTTTAGCTATCCACATATCTCCCCTAAGGACTCATCTGTAGACCAACCTATAACTACTAAAATCTAAAACACATAAGAATAGAGATGTAGAACATGTTTTATGCTGTTTCCTATGAAAGAATGCTTCTCCACATATGTAGTTGACTGTGAATATGAACAACACAACACAGCGAGCCAGGCACATTTCTTTTGGTGGGCCTTTTCTTCTTCCTGGCAGCACGAAGAGTTTGAAGTCAGCTGCCAAGTCTTACAACCCTTAAACTGTGTGCCAAACTATCAATTTCAGGAATGGCCTATTAGAACAATTTCTAGGGGATGGATTTTAATCCAACTTCATGTTATTTCTTAGAAGTCATCAACATACTACTTACAGATTCTTCTAATGGTAATAAAAGTAAGTCCTAATCAAGTCTTCCTACAAATTCCAGTCCACATGATCAACTTTTTTACACTAAATAAAGCTAAATTTCTTAAGATAGATAATTCAAATCAGGGCATATATCTGACTGTAGTATCCTTATCAATCAAATTATACAAAAGACATGCAATTACCCACATTAACTGATTGAATAAAAGAAATCTTTTCCACTCCCAAGTCCCTAAAATATACTTTTCTTAGCAGATTAAGTTTTCCATTCATCTCTAACCATTGGGACTTGTTCAAACGAGTGTAATGGCCCTGCAAGTGATGATGCTAAAGAGTCCCCAAATTCACATTTAATCTAGAGATAAATACAGCAATCAATCTTTCTCAAGGTCTAAGAGAGTTATTGTGCTCACTCAATGATGTAACATGTGCAACGATTGTATTGGCTTTTTGCCCCAAGGACTCAAAATGAACATTTTTGGACAATTCAAACTGGCAGAGTCATCTTCAACCAAGGTAACTCCAGGGAGTGGTCCTGCCTTACTTGAGGACTTTTTCTGCCAAGGTTTACAGAGCAGCTGTTCCTAGAGCTATTGCATCATTCAGATAGATAGCTATTGACATAAAACATCACAGACTGCCTTCAAGAGAAGTAACAGATTAGAGGTAAAACCTGAAGAAAACTTTCCTGTTTCAATAGACCTATTTCTTACCTGATTGGCGAGTCTGGATTTCAGTGTCTTTTGCTGAGTAAAATGATTAAGTGATTTCAATGTCTATTTTACCTTCCATTAATTAAAATTAAATCAAAATGTATTAATTAAATTAAGTGAAAAATAAATTAAGTAAATAAAATTAATCCATTAAAATTAAGAAAATGAGCGCGAGATGTACTAGAGACAGGAGTGATCTTTATATATTGGTTTCAGACCAAAATTCAAAGTAGGACAGGAATCTACAGAGGGGCTCAGATCTTTGCTAAATGTGTATCCAGGTTGTAGTAAAAAATATGGAGATTTACTATTAGCATCTCTCCAGAAAGGTGGTTTATTTCAAACAAAATTCAGTTATGTACAGTAGTAAGTTTCAACACATCACTATGATTATTATAATGACCATGGGTGGTGACAGAAAAGCTGTTTAGTGGAGTCAATGACTCTGCTCTAATTAAAAAATTAGACTTCTAGGATTCTCCTAAAATAAAAGGAATAAAGACCTCTGAAAATTTCAGGTGGAATTCTGGAAATAACCCATATCCCGACAATAGATGAATGGCTAAAGAAACTGTGATGCATACACACAATGGAATATTATGCAGCTATCAGAGAAATGAAGTCATGAAATGTTCCTATACATGAATGGACATGGAAACTATTATGCAGAGTGAAATAAGTCAGAAGGAGAAAGACACAGCATAGTCTCAGTCATCTATGGGATTTAAGAAAATAAAAGATGTTATTGTAGTAATACATAGAGACAATAGAGAAGGCTGGAAGGCCCAGCCCACAGTATGAAGCTTACCACAAAGAGTGGTGAGTGCAATTAGAGAGATAGCTACATTAACAACTATCATGTCAATGGCAGTGAGTGAAAGAAAGAGAATGCCTGTATTGAATACAGTCTGGGGGTGGTGAGGAGGGAGATGGGGGCATTGGTGATGGGAAGGTTGCTCAGGTGAAGGGGGTGTTCCTTTTTATATGACTGAACCCCAACTACAAATGAGTTTATAATCATGGTACTTAAATAAAGATAGTGTTTAAAAATAAATATAACTTTCAGGTGGAACATTTTAATTGAATCAAACAATGGTGTAGTAACTTCCTTTGGTAATACCCCAAATGGATATGGACAGCATTAACTGAAACTCATTACAAGAGCAATATATAAGAAGGGTGGAGATGAGGGATGCAAGGGAAGGTATCTTGGAAGCTACTGCTTCCCTGGTAGTTTCTTGTCTGAGGTTCTGGTACACAATTTGGGAAGAATTAATAATCCTTTTGAAGACTCTAAACACACTGAGATTTGGTTTTGTACCAGAAAACTGCGGAAAAAAACCCAAAGTTACTCTTTCTGAAAACAAAATACCATGGAAGAAAATACTGCCCAAAATGCAAGCTAAGTATTCTTTTAGTTTTGGGCCACACACAGCGGTACTCTGAACTTCATTGTGGCTCTACACTAAGAGATTGCTCCTGGAAAGTTCAGGAAACCATATGAGCTCCAGAGGATCAAACAAGGGTAGGCCATGCGCAAGGCAAAGGACCTACTTGCTACTGTACTACATAGCTCCAAAGATGCCTCTTTTCTTTCCATTTCCAATTTTAGAACACGAGGGATTCTTAGTGTGTCTTGCCTGCCAGGTTTCCAATCATATTATTTCAATTTTCTTTCTCCTTCTACCAAGTTCTTCCTGTCACACAGATATCTCAGATTATATCAGTCTCTAGGTTAGAAGGGAATTCAATTTATTCTTTCATTTATTTAGGCAGCAAATATTTATTGAACACCCAATGGTAGCAAGCTCTCTTCTGGGCATCACAAAAAAAAAGTGTGAAAAAACAGGCAAGGACTTACTGCATTCATAAGTCATGGTTTTCTTGGGCTCAGTGGGATAGGTTACAATATGATAACGAGTCTAGGGGTGCTAATTAGTTCCTGCAGATAAATATAAACTTTGGAGCTCCAGGGAAGAATAATCAATTAGCACACAAACCTTGTAAAAAAATAAATTGCTCATGGAACATTTGATTTTTTGCCAAGGATACCAGCTTCCAAATCACTAGCACCTTCTTCCATTGCTAACATAGCTGCCAGCTCCAAAATGGCTGATTCCAGAGGCTGTCAAAGACCTTTTAGGCTTCAGTAAGGCAGTTTATTCAATTTTCACAGGCTAACCTAACTGCAGGCTCCTTGCTTACAGCTGAGTGCAAGGGAAACAAAGCAGAAAACTCCCAATGAGACAGGCGTATGGCTCTACTCAGAGTCACTTCTCTACTCTTAGACAAGCTTTCCTTCTGATGCTTCAATTTCTTTATGGCCATTGAATTTAACATTTTAACACCATTAATAAATATAGTTCAAAGATATTATGAACTGGCATTTCTTGAGTTAGCCATTGAAGGAACCTACTTAATCAAACATGCCAGTCCCAGAAACATTCAGCTTAAACCAAATCAACTTGCTTTGCTGAGAAAATACCCATGGTAACCACCATGGGAAGTATTAACTTAAAAAATGGTTTGACTATTAACAAAAGAAAGGACTTTTGATCATCTGTTGGTCTTTTTGAAAAAGTGCTTATTCATTTCCTCTCTTTTATTATTTTTATTTTTATGTATTTATTTTTTTGGATTTTGGGTCACATCTAGCAGCGCTCAGGGATTTGAACCTCTGACCTTCTGGATGCAAAGCAAATGCCTTACCTCCATGCTATCTGTCCCGATAAGATAAGATAGCTTATCTCCATGCTATCCCTCCTCTCTTTATTTTTGATGAGGCTCCTAGATTTTTATTGGTTAATCTTATCTAATTATCATCTATCTAGCCTATCTATCTATCTAATCTATCTATCTATCTATCTATCTATCTATCTATCTATCTATCTATCTATCTATCTATCTATCTATCTGTTCTTTCATTCAACAACTAGCTAATGTTCTCAAATCCATAATAAGTTCTGATGCTGTTATATGATGTTAAGCATAAAAAAATAGACTCTTCCTCCCTGAATATATAAAATATATGAGAAAAATATTTTTATATATATAAAAATATATGAGAAAAATAGTAAGTGACTAAATAAATGAGTCTACATAAACACTACCTGAAAGAAGGCATTGATAAAGTATTATGGCATAACTATTACTCTTTAGCCAAGCCCACCTTTGTTAAGATGTCTGAAATGAGTCCCAACCGATGGAGAAGATAGTGTGATACATGAGTAGAATGGAGGAAAGAACTTAGTGGTAGGATGGACAAAAAGTATAAAAACTGTAATGCAAGAATATGCTTAGAAAACAGTAAACACTACAATCATGTTTGTAATCATGGTACTTAAATAAAGATATTATTTAAAAAAAGGAAAACAATAGACCAGATTTTAGAAAAGCAGGAGACAGATAGTAGAAGGATATATAATGGTAGAGAGTGAGGAGAGACAGGTTATATGTGCTGGTAAGGGGTTTAGAATTGATTATATTTTTAGATTTTAATTGTATTTAATTATTATTTTTAAATTATTTTTAAATTTTTAAATTATTATTTTAAATTATCATTTAAATGCCTTTTATGCATCTGAAGAGCCAGTGCAGGACATATTTTGTATCCTAAGACTGATTCCCTGGTTGCTGTGTGGGTGTACTAGGAGAGGAGGTAAAAATCAGGATCGCAATTTTAATCTTTGTGTAAAATAGGGTTAGATTTGGAAGATATGGAGTCTAAATTCTCTTTGGGTATGGAATTCCAACATCTATTTTGCAGTGTTCTGGGTTTTAGGGTCATGGTGAGTCTTGTTTACATTATCTTCCAGGGGAAGGCATACAGAAGGTATATAAAAATACTGAATGAATGAATGTCTTCTTTCCACATATGTACTCTCGTCATTCAGTAAGTCTACCCTTTTGGACCTAGTAGTTTAGAATCACTGTTATAACATCAAGTCATTCAATGTTTATTTAAAGGCTGGGGTTGAAACTCAACCCAGTCAATGTTGTAAGCTCTAATGCACATAAATCTAGAACTTTCTTCAGAAGCACATATTCCTATGAATGTTCTCTCTTTCCTTTTTTGAGAATTCTATTCCAGATACATATTATGGGGAAAACAAAAATGTTTGCTTGTCGTGGGCAGAAGAAGTGAGAGGTACACATAGGCATATTGAGGATCCTGAAAAAGGATAAAATTCAAAAGAAATATTCGTTTGGGTAGTCTAGTCTTTGACACTCTGGGGATCAAAAACTACAGATATATTTGAATGGACAATGTGAAATTACCATTTTCAGATTATAGTAGGTCCATGTGTCATGCTAAGGACTTGGATAATTATTCCATAAACTATGGGATGCACTTCTTGATTATAAGGAAATCTATCTACAATCTAATGCATAGTTTCAATTATATTTGGTAACCATTGAACAAATTATACAAGAAAATACATAAAAGGATGAGAAACAGGCATAAAGGTTTTATAGTGCATTGTTTTTGTCATTTTTTTGTTTTGTTTTGTTTTGGGGCCACATCTGGTGATGCTCAGGGGTTACTTCTGGCTATGCACTCAGCGCTCAGAAATCACTCTGGCTTGGGGGACCATATGGGATGCTGGGGATCGAAGTGAGGTCCATCCTGGTGTCTTGGGTCAGCCGCATGCAAGGCAAACGCCCTACAGTTCGCTATTGCCCCTGATTTTTTGTCATTCTTAATTTTCTTAATTTTTATTTCCTATTTCCTGTATGATCAGTCAATATCTTCTCCCACTGCTAAGATTTTCAGGATCTTCTTATAGGAAGAGTATCTCACATATCAACAATATTCTACTGCCTGGCTTGATGTATGCTTCTTTGGTAAGTGAGCAAGAGAAAATGACTAATTCCAAGATAAGTTGTCAGTCGTAATCAAATGCTCTAGAAACAATGAGCTTCCTCCAACCCTTATTGCTAATCTGAGAATGATATTCCCCCCCAAATTGACTGCGACTTTACTCTGGATGCTAAATCAAGTTAAGATGTGGGGCAAACATAACTTCCACTTAACTGTGGATGACATGCATCTACTGAGTTGCTGGAGGATGTTAACCTACAAAGATAAGTATGAGCCTATGAAGTAGCTCCCTTCAGGGAATAACTAAACTTTAGGAATAGACTGTACACTTGGTTTGGAATTGTAAAAGGTTTGGGATTATTGATTATAATCACACCTGAATTCCAATCTGTGACTTTATTTGTTGCTTTTGCAGGACAGAAAATCGCTTGGAACTAAAACGGTTTCTATACTTTTGAATGTATGACAATCTCAGTGGTATGAGTGGTCTTTCAATGTTAATTTTATTTGCATTGCTCTCATGATAAGTGATGAAGAACATCTTTTAACATACCTATATATGTTAACCATCTATATGCCTTCTTTGGGGTTGTCTGTTCAGTTTCCCCATTTAATTTTTTAATTTTGAGTTTTAAACTGCTTTATATGCACCATTTATCAGATGACTAATAAGCAAATATTCTCTCCCAGTCAGTAAACTGTTTTTTTTTAATTTTAGGTATCATTTCTTCTGTAGTACAGAAGCTTCTTAATTTGGAGGAAGAAGAATGGAAAACAGCCAGCGCTCATGACTGACATATTTCTATGCTCAGGCATCAGTCCTGGCAGTGTTCATGTGTCCATATAATTAGTACTGGGGACAAAATCCAAGTTGGCCAATGCAGCTTCTTAATATTATGTAATTCCATATTTTTTTCTTCTATTTGCTTGGTCAATGACTTTGAGTTACTAAAGATGTCTTTTAGAGTCAATGTCATGAATACCTGAAGAGGTTCGATTATGTTTTCCTCAATATATACAGATTCTGGTATAATATCAAAGTCTTAACATATTTTTTTTTTGGTTTTTGGGTCACACCCGGCAGTGCTCAGGGGTTGCTCCTGGCTCCATGCTCAGAAACCGCTCCTGGCAGGCACGGGGGACCATATGGGGCACCGGGATTCGAACCGATGACCTTTTGCATGAAAGGCAAACGCCTTACCTCCATGCTATCTCCCGGGCCCCACCTTAACATATTTTTAATTGACTTAATGTAGGATAGAAGATAGGGATCTAAATTCTTTCTGGTTCAGCTTCTATATAAAAGACTATATATATATATATATATATATATATATATATATGTGTGTGTGTATATATATATATATATATTTAGAAAATCAAGAATTGAGTTTCCATATGATCCATCTATTTTTTTTTCTTGTCATCCACACAAGAACCCAAAAATGTATTTTTCAAATAAACATTTACACTCCTATTTTTGTTTCACCACTATTCACATTAGCCAGTACCTGAAGACAAAATCAAGACTTCTAGTATAAATGACTGGATAAAAGACTATGAGTACACATACACAAAAGAATACTACTCCATTCTAAGATGGGATTATGCAAAATACTGCTAGGTGATTGGTAATCGTAATGTGAAGTTAGAGAAAGAGAAACACATATAGTATGATTTCTCTCTCTCTCTCTCTCTCTCTTTTTTTTTTTTTTTTTTTTTTGGTTTTTGAGCCATACCCAGTGACGCTCAGGGGTTATTCCTGGCTATGCACTCAGAAGTCACTCCTGACTTGGGGGACCATATGGGAAACTGGGAATCGAATCGCGGTCTGTCCTAGGCAAGCACAGGCAAGGTAGGCACCTTACCTCCAGCGCCACCGCCCGGCCCCATGATTTCTCTCTTATATGATAAACAGAGAAAGTGGATGATAAAAGTTCACTAGAAATAGAAGTTGAGAATTGTCCTACAGGATCGAGTTTATCAGCAGCAGGGGATTCGATAGAAACTTATCTTGGAATTAGTCAAAAACTTTACAAATAACTCCCCAACTTTCTCAGTCAAGCCAAAGTCATTTTAAATAGCATCAACTCTACATAACCTTTGTAGTTATTAGACCACTACAATTTCTACTCTTTCAACACCCATTTGTCCTATAGTGCCTACCACACCTCCATGTGGCAGGCTCAGAAAGAGCCTTTGTGTTTGTTGTTCCATCTAGGAATGTCCCATTTCCTATTCCCTCCAATCTTTTATTCAAATCTCATGTTTTCTGCAAGGGGGTTCTAAAACTAAGAGGTCCATAAACTCATTATTGTTTTACTTTATACTTCTCCTTAGCACTTATCACTATCAATATAACATATGCTAAGCCAAGTATTACAAAATTGCCAATTATTAATATGGCCACACCTGGCAGTATTCGGGGTTTACTGTTGGCTCTGTGCTCTGGGTTCTTTGCTGGTGGTACCCAGGGGATCATATGGGATCAGCTATATACAAAGTGAGAAGCTCATGTGTGCCTAGGCCCAAGATTTGATCCTTTGAGAGGCCTCATCCATGGAGGACTCCACTCCCTTGTAGGCAAATCGACACACCC
>PVKC010045582.1:0-11387 GCA_004027635.1 Crocidura indochinensis | reverse complement strand
GGTGACGCTCAGGGGTTACTCCTGGCTATTCGCTCAGAAGTCGCTCCTGGCAGGCACGGGGGACCAAATGGGGAACCGGGGGATCGAACCGAGGTCCGTCCTAGGTTAGCGCAGGCACCTCATCTCCAGCGCCACCGCCCGGCCCCTTAAGATTTACTCCTACCTCTACACACAGGAATTACTTCAGATGGGGCTCAGGGAAACAGATGGGGGTTCTGGGTATCAAACCCAAGTCACACACAAGGCCATAACTATTGCTCCAGTCCCCAAACAAATAAAACTTGTACCTACTCACTCCTCCTGGGATGACTTAAGTTATCCAAGAAACAGAAAACAAGCATTGGCAAGGACGTGGAAAAAGCAGAAGCTGCATTCAGTGCTGGCTGGAACCTAAAACAGGTACTCTGAAAACAGTCTGACAAATGCTCAAAAAGTTCAACATGAAGGTCCTGTGCAACCCTAGGAGCCCATTCCACAGAAATGAAGGCAGAGCTGGACTGTGCACCTATGTTCACAGCACCATGATAGGACACTCATGAACCCAGGAATACAGAGAGAATATACATGTTCAGAACACAAAGTGAAATATCAGCCTTGAAATGAATGGGGCCTGGAGAAATAGCACAGCAGCGTTTGCCTTGAAGGAGCCAATCCAGGACCAAAGGTGGTTGTTTCAAATCCCAGTGTCCCATATAGTCTCCCGTGCCTGCCAGGAGCTATTTCTGAGCAGACAGCCAGGAGTAACCCCTGAGCACCGCCGGGTGTAGCCCAAAAAACAAAAACAAAAAAAAAAAAAAAAAAAAAAAAAAAAAAAAAAAAAAAAAAAAAAAAAAAAAAAAAAAAAAAAAAAAAAAAAAAAAAAAAAAAAAAAAAAAAAAAAAAAAAAAAACAAAAAAGAAAGAAAAAGAAAAGAACGGTAATCCTGGGGCCAGAGAGATAGTACAGCGGTAACGCATTTGCCTTAGATGCAGAAGGATGGGGGTTGGAATCCTGGCATCCCATATGGTCCCCCGAGCATGCCAGGGGCGATTTCTGAGAATAGAGCCAGGAGTAACCCCTGAACGCTGCCAGGAGTGACCCCCCACAAAACAACAAACAAACAAAAAAAAAAAAAAAGAGTAACTCATGAGCACTGCTGGATGTGCTCCAAAAATCAAACAAATAAAACGTTTTTTTTTTTAACTTTTTTTTTGTTGTTGTTGTTTTTGGTTTTTGGTTTTTGGGTCACACCCGGCAGTGCTCAGGGGTTACTCCTGGCTCCATGCTCAGAAATTGCTCCTGGCAGGCACGGGGGACCATATGGGGCACCGGGATTTGAACCGATGACCTTTTGCATGAAAGGCAAATGCCTTACCTCCATGCTATCTCCCGGGCCCCAAATAAAACTTTTAAAAAGATGAAATTTGGGGCTGGGGCGATAACACAAAAAATAGGGCATTAGTCTTGTATACAGTCAACCTGGGCTCGATCACCAGTATTCCATATAGTCCCCCAAGTCTGCCAGGAATAAGCCCTGTGTACAGCTGGCCCCAAATCAAACAAAAACTCTGGGGGTCAGAGTGATAGAGAGG
Source organism: Crocidura indochinensis (assembly GCA_004027635.1). Classification (NCBI taxonomy): domain Eukaryota; kingdom Metazoa; phylum Chordata; class Mammalia; order Eulipotyphla; family Soricidae; genus Crocidura; species Crocidura indochinensis. Next base: position 9,816 of record PVKC010045582.1, on the reverse strand, counting down.
GTAATGCATTTGCCTTGCATGAAGCCAACCTGGATTTGATCCCCAGCATCCAATATGGTCCCCTGAGCCTACCAGGAGTAATCTCTGAGCACAGAGCCAGAAGTAATCCTTGCTGGGTGTAGCACAAAAAAAAAAAAACAAATAAAATAAAATAAAAGTAAGTAAAAATTCACCTCCTTCCACTAAAGAACTTCAAAAGAAACAAAGCTGTGTGGGTGGCATTGATTTACATCAAAACTCTCATTTCTAATAAAGAAATGGATACATAGGAGCTGGTAAATGGTTAAATAAGAGCTAACTATGATGTAGAAAGGGGCCATTGAAAAGAAGGGAACAAGAAGACCACACAGCTACCTAAATCAAAAAAAAAAATAAAAGGAGAAAAAGGACATTTATTTAGGCTATGTGTGTATATGTGTGTGTAACCAAAAATCAACATATATATTAGTTTTAGGGTCACACCTGGCAATTCTCAGAAACTATTTGAGATTCTTGGGGATTCATATGAGATGCTGGGATTCAAGGCAAGGACCAGCTCTCCAGCCCCAGGCTACATAATTTTAATAGTGAAATAAATGATGAAGATAAAAGCTAACTGTTGGGGGCCCGGGAGATAGCATGGAGGTAAGGCATTTGCCTTTCATGCAAAAGGTCATCGGTTCAAATCCCGGTGCCCCATATGGTCCCCCATGCCTGCCAGGAGCAATTTCTGAGCATGGAGCCAGGAGTAACCCCTGAGCGCTGCCGGGTGTGACCCAAAAACAAAAAACAAAACAAAACAAAACAAAAAAAAAGCTAACTGTTGGGCTGGAGAGATATCACAGCAGCAAGGTGTTTGCCTTGTATGTAGCTGATTCAGGACTTTGGGTGGTTCGAATCCCGGCATCCCATATGGTCCCCCGTTTCCTGCCAGAAGTGATTTCTGAATGCAGAGCCAGGAGTAACCCCTGCATTCTGCAGGTGTGACCCCCCCCCAAAAAAAATTACCCTAACTGTCCAGGCACCATGCCAGGCACTTGACAAGGTCCTAATCATTTTCCCACTATAACAACCCTATGCAAAATATACTACCATGCAAACGTTATTAACAAGGACACAGGGAGTCGCACGCCACACCTATGTGTGTGGAATCCAGATCCCAAGCTGGATTGAGAGATGCTTAGGATTCCACATTTCCATAAAAATTCAGACAGTGAACCATTGCAGACAAACTGCAGGGAAGCTATCCTCAGCTACTAGTCTATTTCTCCATCCCCACCCTGGAAATGTAGAAATGATCTCTTCATGCTGACAAGCAGCCACTCACTCTCCGATCCTGCACCAGGAGACTTCAAACTGGGCCACTATGTACCACTGACTGGGACTCAGCTCTCAGGTGTTTTTAATACCTAATGAAGATCTGTCCCCTTGATTCCAGATCCTGGAATTTGCAGCAACACTGTTCTGGGGGTGCAGCTCGACCCAGGGAGGTGTTGCCCTCACTGGCACAAATCCCCCTTGTAAGACTTAAGCTCCCACCCAAGGGGACTTCTTTCTGGTCTCCACTGAAAGGTTTTCTGGAGCTGTCTGTGAAGAAGAAAAAGTAGAATTGTTTCGGGGAAAAGAGATAATACACAAGCCAAAGACTCAGTCCCACAAAGGCAGAACCCTCATAGCACTTCCCACAAAGCCCAGGATACAAGTTCAGGCTCTACAGTGAGACTTTCTGGGATGCTGCTGGCACCTGCTTCATCTGTTTGAGCACAGATAAGGCCAAGTCTCCAAAGCAGCTCAAAATAAGCCCCTGGGAGGTACACAGATCTGCTGAGACAGGCTGAGAAGAGTAACCACCAGGAATCAAGATATACCATCCTGTGACCATGACTGAAAGAGAACATCAGCCAGAGTTTGTGCAAGGGCAGTGCATGGTAGGGCTGGAGCAATAGGACAGTGGGTAGGGCGCTTACCTTGCACATCGCTGACCCAATTTTGATCCCCAGCATTCCATTATAATCCTCCCCAAGCACTGCAAGGAGTAATTCCTGGGTGCAGGGCCAGAAGCAACCTCTGAGAACTGCTGGGTGTGGTCCAAAAACCAAAACAAAACACATGCACACACACCCCAAAACAAAACACACACACACATACACACACACAATTGGCAGCTACACATGATGGCACAGGGGCCTAGGTAGGCTGAGATACAGCTTCCCAGCTTCCTCATTCCCACAGCATCCTCAGCCTCAAAGCTCAAGGTAAGCAAGTGAACCCCAAGCCTGGAGATGATCCAGGCTCAAGGGAAAGGCGATCCACCACAGAGAGGGCAGTAAGGGACACAGTATCCCCAGTCCACACCCATCCAGGGAGAATTCACAGACTCTGCAGCCTCACAGGTTTGTCAAGGTTTGAACAGAAGCAATGTGAGTTCTGGTATTTGGCACATCTGTGGCCCTGCCATGCCCTGCTCTTGCTTCTGCCTCTCCAAGTTTGATTCCCAGCCTTACCTCTACTTGATCTAGATACAGCACACAAACACACACACACACATACACACACACACACACACACACACACAAGCATACACACGTGCATGTGCGCATGCGTGCACATGTAATTCTTTTTTAAAAGATTTCCCATTCTTCATTATTAGAAGAATAATGCTTCTTTGAAGATGATAATTCTTCATTTTTCCCCTTTCTTTTCTTGGTGTGTATTTTGTTATTTGGGGGCCACACCCACCCATAACTCCACAGTTATGAGGAGTCAGTCTCATAATTCTTTTTTTTTTTTTTTGATTTTTGGGCCACACCCGGCAGTGCTCAGAGGTTACTCCTGGCTGTCTGCTCAGAAATAGCTCCTGGCAGGCACGGGGGACCATATGGGATGCCGGGATTTGAACCAACCACCTTTGGTCCTGGATTGGCTGCATGCAAGGCAAATGCCACTGTGCTATCTCTCTGGGAGTCTCATAATTCTTAACTCCTGTGTGCTCCATATACAATGTCAGGGTAGGAAATGGGGTTGACCACTTAGAAGGCAGAGAAGATATCTCTGGCCCTTTTCCTTCTTTTCTCTTTTCTTGTAGTTCTGTCAAAAGATGGATGCTGGTTCAACCCCTCAGGGTCATCATTTCATAGGATGTGTTTATTTTGAGAGGGATGGTTTGGGCCATACCTCAGAGGCCAATCCTGACTCTGTGCAATGCCAGGGACTGAGCTGAGACTGGCCACATACCAAGTAAAGGTCCTGACTCCTGTGCCATGTCTCTGGCACCAATTCACAGTGTGATTCAATCAAACCACCAGGCAATGCACTTAAAACACTGGTGGACATCATTTATTTCTCAAAATCCTGGGCAGAAGGAGCAGAGAGAGATCTGAAAAGTTTCCCAAATTCAATCAGTTTAGAAAAATATGCAATTCATTTTTTTCTTCCCTTTGTTGTGATAAGAGCAGGGCCATGGGATTTTTTGGAAAATGGGGCTTTCACACTCCACTTACAGGAGTGCAGATAAAGCCAGACCACATGGAGGCTGCAGGGCCAGCTCCCTACCTGCAAAAACCAGCATAGAGTGTCCCTAGCAGCCAGCATGGGGCTAGGCCCAGGAGCTTCCCACTCCACTCCACAACACACCTATCTTCCCCATGCCAATTTTAACAACAAGACTTGGTCTCCTCTCTGCATCTATTCGTTTCCTTCAAGAAATGAAAGATGTGCTATGTAGAAGGATCACCTTCCCAGTAAAATTCTTTTTTTTTTTTTCTGTTGTTGACTTTGGGCCACACCCAGCAATGTTCAGGGTTGTACTTAGGGATCACACAGGCTCAATGGGCCATATGGAGTGCCAAGGATCAAACCCAGATCAGTCATATGAAATGCAAGTGATTTACCTACTGTACTATCTATCACTCTGACCCTGAACCTTTTATTTCTTTTTTTTTGTTTTGTTTTTGTTTTTTGTTTTTTTTGGGTCACACCTGGTAGTGCTCAGGGATTACTCCTGGCTCCATGCTCAGAAATTGTTCCTGGCAGGCACGGGGGACCATATGGGGCACCGGGATTCGAACCGATGACCATTTGCATGAAAGGCAAACGCCTTACCTCCATGCTATCTCCCGGGCCCTTTATTTCTTTTGTTTGTTTGTTTTTTTTGGTTTTTGGGTCACACCCGGTGACGCTCAGGGGTTACTCCTGGCTATGGGCTCAGAAGTCGCTCCTGGCTTGGGGGACCATATGGGAAACCGGGGGATCGAACCGTGGTCCGTCCTAGGCTAGCGCAGGCAAGGCAGGCACCTTACCTCCAGTGCCACCACCCGGCCCCTGAACCTTTTATTTCTAAGCAAAAAGTATGCTAAGATCAAGACTGACTCTGGCTAGGGAGAACATGCCAGGACTCAAGAACCCAAGAACGTGGGTCAACAGAAAGATGGGTAGAATCAGACCCTCCTAGCACAAGGGTCTGGTCTTATCCACCCACACTGACACACCCGGGAGACTCTGTTCTGTGCCCATAATGGAGGTGGCAGCTCTGACAGGGTTGTAGCATCATAGGGCAGTCACTCACCTGTGCCATTGGCCAAGCCACCATGGTTCGGGTTCTTGACGGGCTGGTGGTGTCGGCTGCCCCCAGCAGGGCTCTGCTCGCTGCTTGCTGTGGTAGTTCTGGAGGAGCCACCAGAATGTCTGTGCGTCCTGGAAGGTTTGGAGTAGAAAGAGGACGAGAGTAGGTCACTAGGAAGAAGAATAGAGTGTACACACCTAGCTCACAAGGTTTCTTCTCATGCTTTAATGGAGTAAGAGCTTGATTTGGCCCTTAAGCCTTGGATGCCCAGAGCTGCCCCTCAACAGAGAAGCAATTTTGTGTGAACTTTTCCACCTGAAGCCCAGAGCGAATGCTCTGCACATTTGGAAGAATGTGCAAATTGTCCTGTGACTCTCATGCTGTTTTTATTGGGCTCAAATGTAATAAATAAACAAGAATCCCTGGACAAGCTACAGATGAAGTTATTCTCCCAAAAGATCCCCAAACTTATCCCAATTCATTTTCTCCAGGAAGATAAGTCCCTCTGAGGACAGAAGACGGGATAAGTGGCTTTAGCCCAAGCCTGTGGGGACATGTTTTACCAAGAAGGAATGGCTCAGAGGCCCATCCAGCCAGATGAGGAGAGATTGAGATCCCAGAGTAAAGGCGAGGTTCACAGGGAGCCTGGAGCCTGGATGACATGTGCTGAGAACATGGGGTCCCAGCCAGCAAAAGACAGAGCACCTTCATCCAATCCTCCTCTGGTTGCACCTCACTCACTTGACCGAGCCTTCCTGCCCAAGGCTAGGCCACTATTCAGACACTGTTTGTATTGTTTCCCAGTGAGAGGACTTCACTATTAATGGTGACAAAAAGACCAGCCTCTCTCAGGCAGTGAAACAGACTGTCCTTTGGACAGTTTTAGCCAGAAGGGATAGCAGGATCCTACAAAGTAGGGCAGTGAGGGCACCAACAACAACCAGGGTCCTAGCAATGGCTCTAGATGATCTTCTATTTAGAGCCAACAGGTCATCTAAGGCCATGGAGAAGGCTCCGTTGACTGAGCACTTGCTTTGTATATAGGAGTCCTATGTTTGATCTCCAGCATATCAAGGTCCCCCAGCACTAACAGGAGCCAACCTGTGCACTGCTTGATGTAGCCTCAAAATCAAAACAAACAAACAAAAAAAAAAGAGTATTGGGCCAGAGAGATACTATAAGGAGTAAGGCATTTTTTCTGCATGCGGCCAGTAGTGGTTCAATTCCTGGTACCACATCTCCAAATCCCCAGAGTACTACAGGAGAAATCCTGAGCCAGGAATAGTCCCTGAATACTGCTGGGTGTGGTCCAAAGTCCTTTTTCTAAAAAAATAAAAAATAGGAGTGTATTGTATTATAAGTATTTTCCATATATTATCCATTTAACGTGGCAACCCCACACATCACTCAGACTAGCTAGGACCACATTACAGAAAAATTAGAGGCATCTAATGCAAAGCAAGAAACACAGTCTAGACACCAATCCAGGTGGTGTGAAGAGCTGATGATCTTCCTTGCATATAAAGGGCCCAGATTCAAATTCCATGACTAATCTTGAAGAGATGCCAAACCACTTGTCCCAGATGGACTGGTCTCCGGGCTGAGAACTCTGAAGCCTTCTTGGAATAGGTGGGCTGAGTCCCCGCCCTGCTGCAAGGCCCAGTGCCTACACACATACAACATCCTCCAGTATATAAACTCCACATGTGGGGGCCAGAGCAGTGGCTCAAGCAATGGGGCGCTTGCCTTGCATGTGCTAACTTAGGACGGACCACAATTTGATCCCCTGGCATCCCATATGGTCACCCAAGCCAGGAGCAATTTCTGAGCACAGAGCCAGGAGTAACCCCTGAGCACCTTCGGATGTGCCCCCTCCAAAAGTAACTCCACATGTGACACCGCCAAATTTTACAGGACTAACAGTCCAGAGGAAGCACAGCAACTTTGATGGGAAAGTGGAGGTGAAGCCCACTAAGTTCAGTGAGCAAAAAACTGTAACACTGTAGGCTCAACTAGTACCCAACAGCTCAGAAAATTCTCAATGTCTTTAGTAATATCATTGTGAGATATAATAATGTTCACAAGTTTTCTTTCACTCAACTACTTTTTGATATTTCCATTCGACATTTTGTTGTAATAAGCAACATAAAGTCATTTTATAAAGTCATTTTGTGCCTTCTAAGGTGGCAGCTTGGGATAGTGGGTAGAAAACTGGGCACACTGGTGGTGTGGTGTTGGAATAGTGAATGCCTGAAACAACTGTATTATAAACAACTCTGTAAATCACAGTGTTCACATAAAGTTTCAAACACTTAAAAAGAAAAAGAGCCTGTGCTCTTAAGTTAGAAGCAGAGGAGGGAAGACAAGATATGAGCTGGCTTCCTTCCTCCTTGGCTATATTGTTCCTGACCACTAGCGCATGGTGAGATAATGATGCCCCACTAGCCACTAGATGCCTCTGTGGCTTAGACTTTCTTTTATTCTGGGTGTTGGGCTAAGTCTGTAGCACAACAAACCCAGAGATTTCCTGGAGGAGGACAAGTGTCCATACCAGCTACCTGTTCACATTTAAGACAAAGATGTTTCCAAAAAGAGAGAACATCCCAACACTCATGGTATAAAAAATGTGATCAACCATCTTCGGGAATATCAATGCTTTTAACTTTCCCTCTTTGTTTTCCTAGATGTATCTAGTTTTGTTCATATATACTCTAAGAAGAAAAAAAAGATTAAAAACCATGGACCAGGGGCTGGAGCGGTGGCGCGGAGTGGTTAAGGCGTCTGCCTTGTCCATGCTAGTCTAGGACGGACCACAGCTCGATTCCTCAGCATCCCATATGGTCCCCCAAGCCAGTAGTGATTTCTGAGTGCATAGCCAGGAGTAACACCTGAGCATTGCCAAAACACCAAAACAAACAAACAAAAAAAAACCATGGGACCAGAGCAATAGCACAGTGGTAAGGCATTTGGCTTGCAGCCAACACAGGACAGACCCCAGTTCAATTTCTGGCATCCCATCTGGTCCCCGAGTCTACCAGGAGCAATTTTTGAGCCAAGAGCCAAGAATAACCCTTGAGTGCCGCTGGGTGTGATCCAAAAACAAACAAAAAAGATTAAAATCATTTTCCTTAGATGGAGGGGACCAGGTCACATCCCTGCCTATTACTTTTTTTCCTTTTTCCCTTTTTAAAAATAGGTTTTCCTTAGTTTACAGTACTTTAGACTCTCACGGGTACAGCTGTACATCTCTGCATGTGTGAGGGATTCACTGTACCTGCCCCTACAGTCTCAGTAAACTACAACCACCAAAACCCTCTCCTCCCATTCTCCCCACCTCCAGCCCCTTTTCTATCCAATAACCATGGTAGCATTCACTGAGTCTAGGAGTTAGACTTGCTGAAAAACACTTTAAAAAAATTAAAAGGAAGGAAAAGGGGGAGGGAGTTCTTAGGCCCCTAACTACCACCATATTCAAAGAAGAAACCCAGAAAATCTGGGATCTTTCATACCCAAAGACTGTTACAGGACAGTGAAAAATGGAAGGTGACCACACCAGTGAACTATGGAAATAAAGGTTTGATTTGGGCTCTCACTTTCCATCTCCTTCTTCCCCTGAGCTAATTTCATATATCACCTGCTGTCAAACTCCGCCTTGCACCAGCAAACTATGTCAAGACCCCACACTCAGGGCTAAGGAAGGTTGGAGCATGGGACACATACGAGCATACAAACAGTCATTGAGCTTGGGAGAGGGAACATTGGTTAAAAGGTAGGTTCTCTCAGACATGTATGCATTTAGAAGGACATCAAGGAGCGGGGATGGGTGGAGGCCTTGGTCTGATCACCTGTCAGGAGGCAATGGGCAGCAAGGCAGGTTGACAGAGCATGTCTCCTTACTCTCCAAGCTATCGCCCTTTCCCACAAGAGTGTGGGGTTAGTGTGGCAAAGGAGCACTGCCAGAAGAGCCTGATCACTAAAATAAGGTTGGGCCAGAGCCAGGGAGCTAGAATCTGAGGGCATCTCAGAGAGCACAACCACCAAGACCTGCCCACCTCCCTCTTAAGTGACCTTCCGAGTAAGGCTCTCAAGGAAGCGACAGCCTCACTCCGGGTCCAGGTAACACTCCAGAGAAGAGCTGGTCCCTTCACAGGCCAGATATGCCAATATGCTCGGAGCAATGCAGGGGTTCAGGAGGATTGAATTAGTGTGGTGCCCAGGGCAGTTGGGTTCAGATACCTGCTTGTCACCTCGTTATAGGGCCATCTCTCTCCCCAGCTTGTCCTCTCCTCAGGAACAGAAGGCTTTCTCCAGGAAAACCAATCAAGCACTAGGGTTCCCCACCATCCTGAGAGTAGCTGGGATATGGCTGAGGCTCTGTAGAGGGCGCCCAGGCTGTCAGCCATAGGGCTGGGCTCCACCCTCACCCACAGAACACACTCATCCCCTAGTCTCTTGCATCTTCTGGAAAGCACATGCTTTATTCCAGAGCCCAGGGCTCTGCAGGAGAGCGGCCAGCAACACAGAGAAGAGTCTTGGCCTTTAAGTCTTTGCCAGGAGCTTCTGTGTTCGTGGCAAGGTGGTGACGGATCATTTCGCTGAGATGAATGTCTCACACCCCACAAGGCTGGCAGGGAGGACCCGCATGGAAATGACAGGCAGACATGTGTGCCTTCTCACTCGCCAGATATGTAATACTTTCTGAGGGACAATTCTGAGGGGCAATTTTAAAAGGAAGCCAAAGCCTTCCTGGGCAAATGAAAAAAGTGACAGTTCACTGGCCAGAACCTAGTTGTTGTTGGTTTGTGTTTTCTTTTTTTTCCCTAAATTAAAAAAAAAAAAAATGGAATTTGGCCTGGAGAGTATGTGCTCAAAGGGATGAGCAAATGTTTTTCATGCAGGAGGCCTGGTTTTGATCCACCATACCTCAGAGTCGTCTGAATATTGCCATCAGTAAGCTCCATTACAGAGCCAGGAATGATCCGTTGACCTCCACTGGGTATGAACAAAAACAACAAAAGAGGGAGACTCTAGCTTTGATGGTGGCTCAGAAAGTTGCAATCATTAAGCTGATCATGTCCTTTATGTGGCAAATTTGTTTTTCAATTACTTTTTGTGAGGTGGAGGGTTTGGATAGAATCTGGTTGGACTTACAATTGTCTCTGGGCTCAGGGATCATTCCTGCAGGGCTCAGGGAACCATATACAATTAATTCCAGAGATTTAAATTGGGTTAGCCGGGCACAAAGCAAGTGCCCTTCCCACTACTCTCTCTCCAAT
>PVKC010045581.1:0-11389 GCA_004027635.1 Crocidura indochinensis | reverse complement strand
GCAAGGCAAACTCCTTATCTCCATGTTATCTCTCCAGTCCCTTGACTTTTTTTATTTTTTAATCAATCCTCCTTCATGTTTGTTTATTTATTTATTTATTTATTTATTTATTTATTTATTGTGTGGTTTTTGGGTCACACCCGGCAGTGCTCAGGGGTTACTCCTGGCTCCATGCTCAGAAATTGCTCCTGGCAGGCACAGGGGAACATATGGGGCACTGGGATTCGAACCGATGACCTTTTGCATGAAAGGCAAACACCTTACCTCCATGCTATCTCGTAGCTATATGCTAGTTATAGTTTCACTTGACTTGAGGAGGAGGTGGAGGAGGAGGAGGAGGGGGAGGAGGAGGAGGAGGAGAGAATTTTGGAAGAATTGTTACCTATGTAGTTGATTTGATATTTTAGTGAAACATGAATATCATGATTTAGAGACTTTGTACTTAAATGTAATTGTTTTGTTTTGTTTTGAGGTCATGCTTGGCTGTACTTAGGCTTACTTCTGTTGGTAGTCAGGGAACCAAATGTGGTACTGGGGATGGAACTCATAGAAGCCAATTACAAGATAAGCACACAAGATATAACAGTGATATTTATTGAAGTTATGCTAAAAAAGGTTAATGCTAAAAACCTAAAACTACATTATCCATCAACTTCCTTCTGATCGGGGAAAATTTAGCTCTTCACCTCACCAATGAATTTAAGAAAAATAAAGTAGGCCCCAGATTATCCTATCTATCTATCTATCTATCTATCTATCTATCTATCTATCTATCTATCTATCTATCTATCTATCTTTTTTTTTGGTTCTTTTGGGCCACACCCGGCAGTGCTCAGGGGTTACTCCTGGCTGTCTACCCAGAAATAGCTCCTGGTAGGCACAGGGGACCATATGGGACACCGGGATTGGAACCAACCACCTTTGGTCCTGGATCAGCTACTTGCAAGGCAAACACTGCTGTGCTATCTCTCCGGGCCCTATCTATTTTTAAGGTAGGGGTTAAAATGGTCATATACTGCTACTATGCTCAGGGGCTATTCCTGGATCTGCAACAGAAGAACATATGTGGTTTCTGGGACTAAACTGGGATGGGCTGCATACAAGTTCCTTAACACCTCAACTTTTTCTCCAGCCCTCAAAATAAATTTTCAAAATTAATAGCAGAGTGGAAATAAAAATAATAATATCAGAGCTAAGCACCAAATCCAAAGTCAATGACAACAGAATCAATACCCTATCTACAACAAGCTATACACAAAGGAGATCTGTTACACTAGCAGTCAGGTAAGGGGGCAAAGAGGGAAGGTGTGGGATGCATACTGGGAAGAGGGTGGAGGGAGGACAACATTGGTTTTGGGAATGGCCCTAATTCACCGTCACTATGTACCTTAAATATTAATTTACATTGGTCACAATAAAAATTATTTTAAAAAAAATCAATAGCAAACAATAGGAATATTTACTTAGAATGCCAGAGGAAAAGGTATATAGTCCCCAACCTTCTCTTCATCTCTCTCTCTCTCTTTTTTTTTTATGCCTGTCAAATTCTCTTATCTGAATTTCTTTGTTTTTGGGGGGCCACACCTGGTGATGCTCAGGGGTTATTTCTGACTATGCACTCAGAAATTGCCCCTGGCTTGGGGGACCATATAGGATGCTAAGAGATAGAACCGCTGTCCGACCTGGGTCAGCCACGTGCAAGGTGTGCTACACCCTACCACTGCGCCACCACTCTGGTCCTTTATCTGAATTTTTATTTAATTTATTAAAACTGATGCGATTTGTATGCCTGGGGTCAGAGCAATAGTACAGTGGGGAAGGCATTTATTTTGTATGCAGCTGACCCTGGCTCGATCTCTGGAACACACATAGTCCCTTCAATACTACCAACAGTTTCCAGTGAGCTCATAGTCAAGAGTTAGCCGTGAGTATTATTGTTGGGTATGGTGTAAAGGCCAAGATACAAAAGAAGCTTTACATATTTAACTACTTGAGTTGTTTATATCTTTGATTCTGAATAATATTTTTATTAGGATTATGTGACTAATCATCATAGCAGACAAAAAATATATTAGGATTGTTCTACAATCTGTAAACTTTGCCCAGTGCTTCTCTCTTTCTCTCTCTCTCTTACTTTCTCACATTATCTCTGGATAATTTTTTAATTTAAAACATATTTTTAGCTTTGATAACCTGGGACGAACCACGATTCGATCCCCCAGGTCCCCATATGGTCCCCCAAGCCAGGAGAGACTTCTGAGCGCATAGCCAGGAGTAACCCCTGAGTGTCACTGGGTGTGGCCCAAAAACAAAAAAAACATATTTTTATATTAAAATATATTTATTTTTTACATTTTATTTTTGTTGTTGTTATTGTTGTTGTTTTTTGGGTCACACCTGGCAGTCCTCAAGGGTTACTTCTGACTCTACACTCAGAAATCGCTTCTGGCAGGCTCAGGGGACCATATGGGATGCTGGGATTTGAACCACCATCCTTCTACATGCAAGGCAAATGTCCTACCTTCATGCTATTTCTTCGGCCCCTACATTTTATTTATTTATTTATTTTTATTTAAAGAAAATGCATCACATAGTTGATATCTCTGAATACTTTTCTTCAAATTGTCAAACATACTATCTGGTTTATGGAAATGTCATTTTCTTGGGGCCTTCCAGTCTCTGGTACTTTTCCAACCTCTGAGCATATTGGTGTCTCTTGCTGATGCTCAGTGATCATTTGGAGAACCTTGTGTTCTAATCCTACATTAGTCACAGTTTTCTAAATCTCTTAACTAAGCTCAATTTATTCCCTCCACTCTCAAGTATCTCTTAAAGAAAGATTGCATAAGAAGTAAATAAGGCAATGTTTCCCTCTCTACTGCATTCCTTTCACTCAGTTGTTGTGCAGACATATGATGTCATATTTGTTTAGTTGCAGTGTTTGAGCACATCTGGTGTTAGTGTTCATTTACTTATTTATTTAATTTTTACTATATGATCTATTGTATTATCTTGTTTTTAAAATCTGCTCCCTCTGTTGGCATTGCAAACTTGGTAGTGTGGCTCAGCAGTGGCCACACCTCTCTGAATTGGTAATTACACACAGTCAGGGTTTATGCTCTAGCTGTGTATTCACAAGGAGTGGTGTTGATTGTCTTACTTTTTCATTTTTGTGCTGTCACATATCTGGCTACAGTGAGCCTAGAAATGATTGTCACATTAGGGATCACAGTTACTAAAGCAGCCAGGATGGGTTTTTTTTGCTTTTTTTTTTTTTTTTTTTTTTTGGTTACATGAAATGCTTTAACCATTGAGCTGTCTCTCAGTCCTTTGCAAATAAAAATTCTTTATTTTATTCTGATTTTATAAATAATGCTGTATATATCATTTTAGAACTGTTGTTGTATTCTTTTCCTTTAAATAACTTTAAGAGAAAGCATTGTTTCACTTCACTTTTTAAAATAATGCAAATGAGAAATCATGTGAAAACCCATATTCTTTTTAATTTTTCTCCCAGTTATTGTACTGGTTTACTGTTTCATTTCCACAAAATATTATCAAATGCTCCTTTTTAAAGAAATGCTACAATAAAAATAGATCACAATGGAATGATAAATACATTTAAGATTGAAGAACTACGTTTTTGGGGGGGGCAGGTTCACACCCGGCAATGCTCAGGGATTACTTCTGTCTCTATGTTTAGAAATAGCTCCTGGTAAACTCAGGGGACCATATGGGATGCTGGGATTTGAACCACCGACCTTCTGCATACAAGGCAAATGCCTTACTTGCATGCTATCTCTCCACCACCCCTTTTTTAAGAACAACTTTTTATACATACAAGAAACAGTGTATTCACTTAAAATTTAAATACATGCACAGATCATTCAAAAACTGAATATGAAAAATCTACTGGTAGAAAATTGTTAGTATTCTTTGATGAATTTCTTAACTTCTCAAAAGGAAAAGAGACTAGCTTTAAGTGTGAAAGTCTTTTCATAGTTACTACATCTGAGCACAATGTGAAATAATTACAACTAAACTTATAATAGTATCTACTTTAAGGCTTAAATTTTTATGAAAAATGTTCTTAAATTCTGTTATTAAAAGATCTTAGTGAGTCATTTTGTATATTTAGATTTTAATGAGAATTTAATGAGGAATTTTATTTGATGTTTATAATATTTTATAAGTAAATTCTTTATTAAGGATAATAAAACTATTCTGTATGATGTGAAAATAGTATAAACATATTATAAAATGTAATATTATTAACCAAATATTGATTATTGTCAGGCTGTGAAATGCAAAATGTCCAGAGTGATCATTTCCAACTATTAGTATCATAGTGATCCCTTCTCTGCCCTAACTACATTCTCCCACACTTTGTGGCAAGTTTTAACCCTAGACTGCTTTCTTTTTTTTTTTTTGTTTTGTTTCTGGGCCACACCCAGCAGTGCTCAGGGGTTACTCCTGTGCTACATTTTCTTTTCTTTTCTTTCTTTTTTTTTTCTGGAGGGGGGGTTTGGGTCACATCCGGCAATGCTCAGGGGTTTTTCCTGGGTCTATGCTCAGAAATCGCCCCCAGAAAGCTCGGGGGACCATATGGGATGCCAGAATTTGAACCAGCGAGCTTCTTGCATGCAAGGTTTCGCCTTGCCGCTGTGCTATCTCTCCGGACCCTGCCCTACATTTTCTAATGACAAATTTTAGATCTGCAATACCTGTGGCAACTATTGAAAGCATTTTGGGAAACATTTTGGAACATTTTGGTACATTTTGAAACATTTGGAACATTTTGAAACCTTTTGGGAACATTTTGGAAAAAGTTCTACAAAAAGATTGTTTCCTTTTATATTTTTTTAAATTAAGGTATCATTTATATACAATAATTTTTTGTGTGTGTGGTTTTTGGGCAGTGCTCAGGGGTTACTCCTGGCTCCATGCTCAGAAATTGCTCCTGGCAGGCACGGGGGACCATATGGGGCACCGGGATTCGAACCGATGACCTTTTGCATGAAAGGCAAACGCCTTACCTCCATGCTATCTCCCGGGCCCCTGTATACAATAATTTTTAGCTTGGTTAAAGACTTTAGAAATTTTGAGAAGTGATAAGTGAGAAGTCATGTTATCTCCACCACAATGAGAATACATAAAAGTCTCATCTTTTGGGGCTGGAGAAATAGCACAGTGGTAGGGTGTTTGCCTTGCAAGCGACAGGCCAGGAATGGACCAAGTTTGATTCCTGGCATCCCATATAATCCCCTGTGTCTACCAGGAGCGATTTCTGAGCACAGAGCCAGGAGTAACCCCTGAGTGCAACTGGGTGTAGCCCCCAAACAAAAACAAACAGAAAAAGTCTCATCTTTTTCTCTAAATTCTTCCTTACTTATTTAAAGTAAAATTGTACTTTACTATGTACCCTTCACAATGATCTCTCTTTTCCCTATATAGTTTTGGTTCTTTCTAAATGTTATATAGAATAGTATGTATTTTTTGAATATGCATATTTCTTTTTACTGACTCTATTTCATTGAAAGGATGTATCATAGTTTACTCAATGATGTCATAATCATTTATCAGTAGCTTTGTTTAATAGAAAACGTAACATTTTATTTAATTAATTAATACATTTTTAATTGGATCACATCATATACTCAGTTACCATGTAGGCCATGATTGAGTTTTAGTCATACTTTACTCTAACACCCATCCTTTCATCAGTGCCCATTTCCTTCTACCAGTGTCCCCAGTTTCTCTCCTATCCCACATCCTGCCTCTATGGCAGACATTCGAAAAATGTAATTTTTGTAGCCATGATTTTACATGCACTCTAGCTTCCTTTATATTTATTTTTTAATTTTGACATTAAATTTTAATATTATACCTGAGAATCCTTTCTCTGTGCTCAGAACTGACCCATGCTAGTGCTTGAAATTCTTTTTTTTTTGGGGGGGGGGGAAGGGTCACACAGCAGTGCTCTGGGGTTACTCCTGGCTCTGTGCTCAGAAATCGCTCCTGGCAAGCACAGGGGACCATATGGGATGCTGGGATTCGAACCACAGTTGGTCCTGGGTGGGCTGCATGCAAGGCAAATAAGGTACCGCTGTGCTATTTCTCCAGCCCCAGGTGGTGCTTGGGATTCTATTTGTGGTTCTGTGGATCCAAATTGAGTTGGTGCATGTAAAGTAAGTGGCTTATTCACTATTCTCCCTCTTCAGCCCTCCTTAAATACTTTATACTAAGTTTAACTTAACTACTCAGTGGGTATAAGTACTTAAAAATGTATATTTAGGGGGCTAGAGATCCCTATCTATGGTATCCTTACAAATGTAAGGCTTTGGGTTTGATCTCTGGCAGTGACAAAAGAAAAAAATGAGAGGAAAAAGGAAATATTGTGAGAAAATTAGCGATTTTTTCAATTATTAAAGTATGAATATATATTTGAAGTATATGTCCTGATTTGAAAAGTTTCTCTACCTAACATGGGGATACAGCACATACAATTGTTATTCTAACACTAATATTTGCTTGAACTTGTGAAGGTGAGTGCTCCATAAGGGCCCTATTCATAGACCGGTGTTCTGAAATGGCTCACTTCCCTGTTAATCTTTGACTCCATGGAAGCAACAGGTGGGTCAGAAAATAGCGAGTAGAAAGACAATTCTTGTCCTTCAGGATTGGTGCCAATGGAAAAAAGTGACCTGAAATACAGAACTCAGGCCTGACATGATGAAAATCTAATGCCACAGCTGTTGTCTCTCAGAACTCTCACTCATCATGTTTTAATTTCATAGTTTTGATTTAATCTTTTCTAAATAGAGAACTGGATAAATACAGAACAAGATAATAAGAGTTCCCAGCACAGGAGTCAGATTGTTATTTGTGTCCTATCCATTTCATCTCTTCTCCAAACCTTTGGCATTTATTTTTATGATGATTCCATCTCAGACACTGTTTTTGGTGTTTATGATAGCCAGGGCACTTTGTACTAGTTTATAACCTTTACAGTAACCTTAGAGTTTTATTTTCACAGTGACTTTTTTTTTTACCTTTCTTAATATGCCAACCTGGTTGTCTTTACTAATCATTGAATGGAATTGGATTTGAAGAAAAAAAAAGAAATTTAGCTCTCTGAGACAGTCCTTGCTTATGGTGTTCACTTTTTTATCTACGAGTATTCATCGGCACTTTTTTTTGTTTTGTTTTGATTTTGGGCCACACCCAGGAGCTTTCAGGGATTACTCCTGGCTCTGAGCTCAGAAGTATCTCCTGGCAGACTCCGGGGACCATATGAGATGGCAGGGATCAAATCTGGGTCCTTCCAGGGTTGGCAACGTGCAAGGCAAATGTCCACTGCTGTGCTATTGTTCCAGCCCCTGGCATGAATTTTTTGAGGAAAAGTTTTGCTCTATGTTAAAAATAACAAAAAACAATAAAACTGGGCAAGGTTACTAGAGAAAGACTTAAATAGATTATAGTTTTGAGGAACTACGGGGTGATGCATGTGGTGGGCAGGTCCTATTGGGACAGTGTGACATAAAGGATATCTGACAGAATTGAGAGACCTGATCTTTTGACCATCCAGGAAAAGTATGATCAAGACACACCTTTTCTAATATTTATAATGATAATAGTTGCATGTAATCACAAATTACATTTAGTCATGAAATATTTTAAGTACATTATGCTTTTTTAAAATAAATTCTATATTGATTAGAAGTTCAGTTCTGTAACTTGCACCCAACGTAACTTAAAATCGTGACAAATGTTATCCTTGAATAAATCAGCACTATGAAAATGTATTTTTCGCTTAATCCTCTCTTAACCCCCATTCTCAGGCAACCGTTAGGTATTTTATGGAATTGATTAGTCTTGCTTCATTCACAATTTCCTGTAAACAGTATGCACACTTTTGAGTTTGACTTTTTCCCTCAGTAAAAATCTTTTTTTATTCACCAGTATTGTTAGATGCTTCAATGACTTCTTTCAAACATTTTAATTTATTGATGGCTTTTGGGTCCTGAATTTTAAAGCCAGAACTTCATTCATGAAGTTTGCACTCTACCACTAAGTCACATCTTCAGCCTATTTTTTTTTCTTTTTCCTTTTGTTTTTATTTTTGAGTTACATACACTACTAGTGTTCAGGGCTTAGTTATGCCTCTCCACTCAGGGATTGGTGGTACTACTGACCATATGGGGTGCTGTTGCAATACTGCCCTTGATGGGGTTGACTGATCGATGGATGGAAGATGAGGTCTTTCTCCTCCAGCTCGGAGCACGCGTCTGCCACCCTGTTCAGCCGGCAGTTCTGAGGTGAATGAGGTGGGTAAAAGGCTAGCAGGCAGTCAGGCTTGTGAAAATATCAGCTTTATTCAGAGGACAAGACTGAAGCCAAAAGCCACAGCATCAGTTCCAGCCAAAAAACCCCTGCCTTCCATAGACACTTGCTTTTATACCCTAGAATCAGGTATCACCCAATGGTGGGGTCAAGTCCCACCCAATGGTGGGAGCAGAATCAGGTACCACCCTAGGGTGGGAGCAGAATGCCAGGTCATACCATAGGGTATGGCACAATCACTGGGCAGTAACATAATAATCCCATACATACACAACAGAGTGCCTGGGATTGAACAGTTTATTTGTATACAATGTAAGTGCCCTGATTACTATTACTATCTCACTATCTCTCTGGTCTCCTCTTTTTTTTTTTTTTTTGCTTTTGCAGCCACACCCATCGACATTCATGGGTTACTCCTGGCTATGCACTCAGAAATCGCTCCTGGTTTGGGGGACCATAAGGGATGCTGGGGATTGAATAGCGGTCTGTCCTAGGTTAACTGGTGCAAGGCAAAGGACCTACCACTTGCACCCCTACTCTGGACCTTCCTTTTTCCTTTTTGTATGTTTGTTTTTGGAACACAGCTAGAGAAGCTCGGGGATTAGACTAGGCTCTTCACTCAGGGATACTCCTGGCAGTGCTCAAAAAATAATGCTGGAGAATCCAACCTTGGCTTGCATATATGGCAAGCAACTTTGTTTGTTTGTTTGTTTTTTGGTTTTGTTTTTTTGGGCCACACCCATTTGATGCTCAGGGACTACTCCTGGCTAAGCGCTCAGAAATTGCCCCTGGCTTGGGGGGACCACGTGGGACGCTGGGGGATCGAACCGTGGTCCTTCCTTGGCTAGCGCTTGCAAGGCAGACACCTTACCTCTAGCGCCACCTTGCCGGCTCCTCAAGCACCTTAAGCTCTGTTCTATCTTTCTAAATTCTAAGAAAAACTTTATGACTTTTTATCAGTTACTGTATTTAAAACACCTAATGCTGATATATAGATATATATTTATATAAAGAAAGTTTTTGAAAGGGACTTTCCCATTGATACCTGGGGACACTACTCCATGAGATACTCATCCAGGTGATTTGATGCTCAGTCCAAGCAAGCCAAGGAATACACCAGCAGTATTGACAAAAAATTAATAGTATTAGAAACACATGTGCTGGGACCAAACTCAGGGTCTTGCTTATGCCAAGGCATGTGCTCCATCATTTTGAATGAATTCTTTGACTTTACTATAGTATATAGATTTTATTTCCACTTACTTTGCAATGGAAAAATTTGTTTAAACATATGTACATTAAGTGTATGTTCAGAAATGTTAGATGTATGTTTAGAAATCATACAGAATAATATTTGCAAACTTATATTTTAAATTTAGTTTTGATTTTGGGGTCACACCCAGCCACGCTCAGAGATTACTCCTGGTTCTACACCAAGGAATTACTTTTGGCGGTGCTTGGGGAAACCATATGGGATGCTGGAGATCAATCCTGATTTGACAATTTGCAAGACATTGTACTATCTTTCAGAACCTCCTCTACACACATATTTTTTAGTGTTCAAATAAATTTTGAGGCTGGAGCAATAGCGCAACAGCAGGGCATATGCCTTGCATGTGACTGATCCAGGATGGACCTTGTTCTTTTCCATATGGCTCCCCAAGCCAGGAGTAATTTCTGAGCATAGCCAGATGTAACCCCTGAGCGTCACCGGGTGTGGCCCAAAAACCAAAACCAAAAATAAAATGAACTTTATTGATTATTTCTGAAACTATTTAGGAAGTAACATTTTAATTTTATAGGCAAAGTATGAATATTTAAATGTTATACATTAGCCTAAAAATCACATGAGTAGTAAAATAAATACCAGCACATGATTGATTAATTTTGTTTTTCAGGTCAGTGAATTCTAAATATCCCTGCAGCTAGTTATTTCTGGGCTTTCTTTTTGGCATGGAGTTTACTATTGTAGAAACTCCAAATACACATTTAATACTGATGTAAGTTGAGAGTGGAATACATTTTTAGTGGGGAGAATCACCTTTTTCAAATAAAATA
This sequence comes from Crocidura indochinensis, assembly GCA_004027635.1. Classification (NCBI taxonomy): domain Eukaryota; kingdom Metazoa; phylum Chordata; class Mammalia; order Eulipotyphla; family Soricidae; genus Crocidura; species Crocidura indochinensis. The sequence continues at coordinate 988 of PVKC010045581.1, read as the reverse complement.
CAGGTTTTTTAAAACAAGAATTATTAAGATTCATGTAATTCCAGAGTATAAAAATAGAAAAAAGAAGCTGATACATTTTTGGTATGTAACTAATATTACATCATATTCCATTTGCTAAGCAGTACTGGAAACTTTCTCACCAGCAGTAATGTAGATTATAAATCTAACTCAATTCAGCAACATAAATTAAAACTAAACAGATAGTAAATGTCAATGAATTTTTTTTGCATTTTAATATGTCTGTCTAGAAATCAAAAGATTTTAAAGAATAAGATATATTAAACAGCAAAAAAGCCATTTAGAAACTGTAATCAAATTTAAAGACACTTGCTATCTATTTTATATCCATCAATAATTTGGGGTGATAGAGATAAAATAAAATGGTTTTTGTCCTCAAAGGATTTTTTACCTAGTTTTGGATGACTATTTTGTTTCAGATTGATAAAAAGTTTTATGTATTTCATAATCTTTTGAAAGTCAGATTTTGTGAAATATTAAACTTTTGTGGATGACATCATAGGGAGAATAAATGAAAGTGAAAATTTTTGCTACTGACAGGTTCTTATTTGTTAATTGAATCAAGGACCGTCTCAAGCTAGAAGTCATGACTTTTGTGAATATCTTTGTCCTTGGGAGGAAAAATAGTATTAGTTCTGACTTTGGGTGCTGGAAAGGAACATATGGAATAATTAATGTGCATGTGCACACTGAGGGTTCAATGTCATTTCTAAATTGATTTCCAAAGCAGTATAGAGTCAAACATCACTTATATTTTAGGAAAGTGTTTAAAGTGAGACAAGAAGCTCAAAATAATCTTTTTCTAATTTACTTATCTTATTACTATTTTATTTTTCTCTTACCTAGTTTATGTCGACCTTCTCATTTTGGTGTAGATATAGAAGTAGTAGCCCACTATTTTCCATATATATACTTTTTCTTTCTTTTCTCTTTGATTTTTTGCGCTCTGTCATGTTTCTTATCTCAAGAC
>PVKC010045580.1:0-11373 GCA_004027635.1 Crocidura indochinensis | reverse complement strand
CCACCTCGCCGGCTCCTAAACATTTTACCTTTTATTTTCCAAGAGAAGGCACTATTTTTTCAGTGAAGTGTTTTATTCACCTTAGAATGTAATCTTATGAAATTTACTAGGACTCCAAAAAATAAACCTGAGTGTAAATGCACACAGTTTCTTTGCTCAGATACTGATTCTTGAAAGGCACGTTGACTTTTTTTTTCATCTTTTCAAGTCATGAAAAGATTAGATTGAACCAGCTATTAATTTCTAAAATTAATAGCTCTCATTCTAGAATGAATTCTCTTCAAGGGGAATTTTTTGCTGTTTTGAGTCACACCCACCTGTACTCAGGCTTTATTCTTGGATCTGCACTAAGGGATTACTTCTGGCATGGTTCAGGGGATCATAAGATTTCCAGGAAATGAATCTGGGTCTGCCACTTGCAAAGCAAGTATCTTACCTATTTTTTAATCCCTTCAGCTCCAGGGCCAAACTTAAAGAAACGGAGAGTCAAGATTAGTTGTATCCAAATCACTTATGCCAAAAGAATCACATCCTTTTTTAAAAATGGAAGTTTGCAGTGGTTCTCAAACGACAGCCCGTGGGTCATATATTGTATTTGTTCCCGTTTTGTTTCTTCACATCAAAATAAGATGTATGCAGTGTGCATAGGAATTTGTTCGTAACTTTTATTTTTACTATAGTCTGGCCCTCCAGTGGTCTGAGGGACAGTGAACTGGGCCCCTGTTTAAAAAGTTTGAGAATCCCTGTTATAGTGTATCCACAACCATATTTTAGCCTGAGGTGTTAATCAAAACTAACACAGCTACCAATACCTCTAAAATCCACAAAAATAATTGTTTTAAGCCCATATTTTCTTCATAATGATATTAATTCTTAAGTATCTGAAACTATTTCTTTAGTAAGAAAGTTTACATGACACATTTTCAAATACTAAATCACTGAAATGAGTTATAAACATTAAATAGATTTGTCATAAACAACAATTTTCAAAGTTGTAGTTTTTCATGCATATATATGGAAAAGATAACTCCATTCACATCCCTGGCCTTTTTCAGGAACATCTTCCTTAGCATGTAGTATTGTTTGCCATATTAAATACTAAGTAGAGAAAATAGATTTCAAAATTATAAATTGCTTTTATAAAATAGAAGCTTAAGTATATTATATGTGGTCTTTATGTAAGCAGTTTGTAAAAAGAGAAAAGATGTGGCTAGATAAGAAAGAAATATGCGCATACCCAAATTATATATAAGAAAGACTTCTGTAGCAATTATTTTGATACTAGTATATTACTAGTTCCTTATAAAAGATATACCATCTCATGTCAATGAGACTGGCAAACATCACAAAGAACAAAAGCATTTAGCATTGGTGTGAATGTGGAAGCAAAGAGACCCTCATTCAATTGTTGGTGAATGCTGACTGATGCAGCCTTTTTCAAAAATCAATACTGATAGTCCTCAAAAAACTAGAAATTGAACACCATATGACCCAGCAATTCCAATTCTGGCTTTCAACCCCAAGCACCCCAAAAACTCTATTCATTGCAGCACTACTACTAAGAATAGGCAAAACTGGAAAACAAACCCCAAGTGTTTAAGAACAGATGTCTGGGTAAAGAAACTCTGATACTTATACAAAATAAAATATTAGTCAACTAAAGGGCAAGATGAAATCATGCCATTTGCTGCTACATGGAGAATATCATGCTAAGTAAATTTAGTCAAAAGGAGAAGGACAAGCACAGAATAATCTCTCATGCAGAATATAAAGAAGCATGGTAAGGGAATAACAAATTTCCAAAGACAACAGAAACTGGCCTGCAATAGGAAGCTTAGCTAGGAAGAATAAGTGGTGGGATTGAAGGTGATAGGATTAGTCGACTGGAGGAGGTCATTGGGATAGTGGTGGAGGGAAGTAAGTGGACACTGTGCTGAATTGTCTGATGATGGAATGATATAAATAAAACCCTACCATTAGCAAGTTTTTAAACCATTAATATATATGTGAAATATATTAAAGATTTAGTAGCAAGTGCATGCATATTTTCCTGGTTTGTATTTTGTTATACTGAGCCAATATATATAACTAATCATTTTCTAACCACCTGGATTGTGATTTGAAGAAACAAAATGTAAATGTCATAAAAATAATTACCTAAATTTCAAGCCTAGCAAGACTTCTTCTCTTTACATACACTTGTGATAATAGATTCGGCTACCAAAAGCTTTTTCAGTAAGAGTATGTTTACTTGTATGCGGTCATATTTATAATAACTTAAATATCTCCTTAATGCATGGCAGATACCAAAATCCCAGAAACGAAAAATCTCAAACGAACTTCTCAGATTTCTTTGACTTCTTGTCTATAAGCATTTTAATTTCTTTTGCACCTTCTATAACTTTCTGACTTCATACTTATGGCCTTTACTCATCTTTAGTTGTTCCTGCTTATATTTTTCTGGAACATTTCTTCCCCAGGATTTGGGGGTTCTTTCATGGCCCCTTCTCCATCACCAGTGACTCCAGCTCAGAATAACTTGCTACAACCCAATTTTGATGTAGCTTTTGGAACAGCGCCCTCCACTTCAAGCAGCAGCTCCTTTGATCCATCAGGTGAGACTTTTAAAACATTTTTATGCATTTTAATTTTAACATTTTAATAATAAAGCATGGTTACACTAATATGGAGATATTTATAAGTTAACTGTGTTGACCTCATTTTAAAACTATTCAATTGATCTATTATTTTTATAACCGAAGTAAATTTTTAGTATATGTGGAAGCTTTAAGCATTAGCAACACTTTGGGACCAGAGATAGTTACAGCAGTTAGGGCCCTTGCCTTGCACATGAGCAACCCAGGTTCCATCCCTGACATCCCATATAGTCCCCTAAGAACTGCTAATAGTGATTCCAGAAAGTAGAGCTAGGAGTAACCCCTAAGTCTCATCAATGTGAGCCCAACTAACATTTCCTCCCCCAAATAACATTCACTTCTGTATCTCTTTTTTCTTTTTAGAAGAAATTCTACTTAACACACACAACAATATTTGTTTGCATGTGCTTACATACAGTAATTTAGAGTTGGATAGGGAAAACAAATTATTTATTTTATATATTTATAGAATAATGTGTGCACATACCCACTGCTGTTGCTTTATATCTTCTAAACCTCGCATGGCCCTTAGTTTAATGAAGTTGAGACACAAGTTATTTGCCTGCCTTTAACCTTTCATCCAGCTGTCATTTTGTTTGTATTCTCTTCCATTCTACTCTTCTCATGCTGGTCCTTTCTACAAATTTTCAATTGGTGAGTTTTTGGCAATTAAATGTGTTTCAGAAACACCCTTAAGTTGTCCTCTGCCTGACAATTTGGTTGCTTATATTGCCAGTGCCTAGTTGAGTGCTGTCATTTTTCAGTTTAAAATTATTGTGTGGTAACATTTATTATAAGTCATTATTATTAAAATTTTAGTTTTGATAAAAATTATCAGTCACAAAACTTTGAGATGGATAATACTTCACGCAAATACCAAGGGTCTACATTTGAAATAGTTTAGAAATTAAACCAGTGGTCATTTATTATACAGTAATCAGGAATTATCAACAAAGGTATGATTCATAATATTTAGAATGTTTTTCCTTTGAATATATTCTTTTTAAGTTATATTCAAAAGTGATTGTCTTAATGAAAGAAATTTTTTCTAACATTTGGTTAATGGTTTTTCAATTATTTACTCTAGCTATTATATAAGATTTTATAATTGCTCTAATTTCATAGGAAACTAGGATTTTGTCTAAAACTTTATTTAAAATTTAGCCTCTATGGATTTCATAGTATAAAACTTAGACATTGCTGTAAATCACTATCATTTTGAATAAAACTGTTTTAGTTGTTTTATTTAATAGATATAATTACCACTATTGACTCCTTGGGTAGAGCTAAAATTATAATAAAGATGATGTATCATCTAATTCAATATTCACAACAAATTTATAGAGTTGTCATAGTCTTCTCATTTGTAAATGAGAAAATTAAAGCCCATTTAGACTGGGCTTTGAGCTTCTGACTGAATTTGAGCCCAATTGTGACTTCATCATCTGTGCTCTTTCCTGTTCATTACATAGATTCTTTTACATCTTTGTTCATATTCATTAGCACTCCAATACTTTATAAGTAAACATATATAGAAATGTCCTTCTTGGTGTTATTGTCATACAAAGTGTGAATTTCATACCTTCTTTTCATATTATCTGGTTATATTTTTTTCAAAAGTCAATCTTTGTTCCATTTAGCATATGGTGCTTTTTTAATTCTAAACTTGATTTATTTAATTCCAGTGTTTGATGGTCTAGGGGATCTTCTTATGCCAACCATGGCACCAGCTGGGCAACCTGCACCAATCTCGATGGTACCAACCAGTCCTGCAATGGCAGCAAGCAAAGCCCTTGGGAGTGATCTGGACTCATCTCTTGCCAGTTTAGTAGGCAGTGAGTAATACTCATTTTCCCATTTTATTGAGGTAACATGATTTAGAACACTGCTAATAATAGTTTTGTGTACATATATTTTCAATACTACACCCTCCATAAGAGTGCCCACTTTCCTCTATTCCCTCCAATTCATCCCCAGATAAGCTCAATTTTGTGGACCAACTCTTTAGTTCTGTGGCTTTTGGCCATTTGTTGCCCCTTTCTATGTGTTTTTATATCCCAGATACAAGAGTTCATTCTATTTCTAGTCCTTTGCTTAAAACTAACTTCACTCATTATGTTACCCTAGAATTCTGTTGTTGATACATTTCATTTTACTGAAATTACATGAGAATTTTAGCAGATCTTTGATACAGACTTCTTTTCTCTATGTATTAGCACATACTTCTGATTTCTGTTTTTTATCCTTTGTCTAGATATTCATGAAAATATTTTGGTGGTATCAGTACATGATTAAATTCTTCTATTTTAAAATTTTTGTTGACTGATTTTACTAGAAATTCTAATAAACTCCTTAGATTTTCTGGTGCTTGCTACAAGCAATACAAAGCTCTCATTTATCCAACATTTTGAGAATTATCTCTACTGAAGAAAGATTAGTAAAAGAAAATATACCAAAACTTAATTGGCCTACTATATGTCTTCCAGGAAAAAATATCACAGCATCCTCTTGGATTTTGACCTTTTCTAAATAAGCAATGTAAAGGCATTCCAATTATATCTGAATTTACTTCTACCCAACCCTGGATCATTTCAGGGCCCACTCCCCCACTATAGGCAGTATCACCCACTTTAGGAAACTCTGTAATAGAGGAACAACTAACAAACCTGGGAAATAAGGAATGAATTAGAAGGCATACTTTTCTTTATCAAAAGATCTAAAAAGCTACAGTACTCAAAATAAAAATATTTCCTTAAAGATATATAGATAAATAAAAATCCTCAAAATGATCCTCACATATATTGTTGAGCATTTTCTACAAAAGTGTCAGGACAATCAAATATTGGGGGGAAATTACCTTTTAAACAAATTATAACAGGTAATATGGCTATATAGTCTTATAGTTTATATCATTGCTGTCTAGTTACTGAACCCCACCACCACCATAGTGTCCTCAACCTTCCACCATTGAACCTTTGTCACCTCTACTCCAATAAAAAAATGTCTTTTATAAAATGAGCTAGGCTAGGGCAATTGGATAACTATATGCAAAAGAATGAAGTTGAGAGCCAGAGAGATAATACAGAGATTAGGCAGAGCCAGAGAGATAATACAGAATTAGGCATTTATTTGCCTTACATGCTGCCAACCCTAGTTCTATCCCAGTACCATGTATGGTTTTCATTGAACATTATCAAGGGTTACTTGAGAATGGAGCCAGGAATAACCCCTGAACACTATTCAATAAAGCCTCCAAAAATAAAAACAAAAACAGAAAAGAATGAAGTTGTGCTTTTTCTTCTGTTCACAGAAATTCAAAATTAATTTGAGATCTAAATGTAAAAGATTAATCTATAAAAATTCTCAGGAGAAGTTTCATATAAATATTCAGAAGAAAATCTAAGTATAAAAATTTATAACCTTGGATTAGGCAGTTTCTAGAAGAAAATCTTAAATTTTAAGCAAAGAAATAAGTAACAGGAATTTATAAAAATTAAAGCCTTTATCATAGAATAACATAGAATATTTCCAAATTATATGTTTCCTTAGTAACTTACAAAGAACTTACAAAGAATCCTTATATACCAACTATAAAAAGACAAATAACAGTTTCAAAATGCTAAAGATTTTGCTTCACTGGTAATACAGTGATTAGGATTTGGCACTCTCAAAATTGGTAAAAGATTCAAACTAGCATTTCTCTAGATAAAATAAACAAGTAGCCATACATATATAAAAATATCTTGAAAGTTAAAAGCCATCAGGAAATGCAGATCATTTCCTGGACACTTGTTGACTGAATATAAAACAATTTAGGAAATTAGTTTTATATTTCTTCAAAATTAAGCATAAACATGCATGTGGTCCAACAATTCTATTGCTGGAAATATTCTCAAGAAAACTGAAAAATACATGTCCATACTACGTGTACACAAATATTCATTGGAGTATTTCAATAATAGTCAAAAATATCAATTTTCATGTTTACAATTTTGATAATAGCTTAACATAAATTTTCATTAGGTTTTGAATAGATAAATAAAATATGTATGTAAAAGAATTATTCAGCCAAACAAGTAGCAAAGTGTTGGTATAGATCACAGCATAAATGAAAATGAAAGAGATATTTCTAAATTAAAAACAATCCCCAGGGACTGGAGTGGTGGCACAAGCAGTAGGATGTCTGCCTTGCCCGAGCTAGCCTAGGACAAACCACAGTTCAATCGTCTGGCGTCCCATGTGGTCCCTCAAGCCTGGAGGGATTTCTGAGTGCATAGCCAGGAGTAACTCTTGAGAGTCACTGGGTGTGGGCCAAAAAACAAAACCAAAAAAAAAAAACTCCATATGCCACATATATTTTTAGTTACATTTTTAGAAAATGTCAATAACAAGTAAATCATTAAAAAATTGGATTTTATAATGATGAGGGAGTTGAAAACAGGAGACATGTGACGACTAATTAGTATTGATTACTTTTAGAAATATACTATATTATGTGATATAACTATATTAATAAATATATTATGTGATAATTTAACAAAATTCTAATACTTTGTGTACAAAACTTTATATTTTGAAATTATAACTATAAAGGTCACAATTTATATATCTATTTTTATTTATTTTAGTTTTAGGGTCATACTCACCAATACTTAGGACTTACTCCTGGCTCGGCACTCATGGATCATTCCTGGTGGACTTAGGGAACCATATGGAGTGCCAGTAATTGAACATGGGTAGTCATTTTCTATGTCCTGTCTGGCATTCCTTGACTAGGAGGAGCATGTGGCCTTGGAGCAGAGTGCAGCACTCCACTGACCCTTTGTTTTGGATTCTGTCCCTCACATGAGCGCCACCAATGTGGCTTCCAGATCCCAAAGCCATGGGCTCTACCTCCATGGTCTCTGTTGTCTCTGTGATGCAGGTTCCACAACTCTGGGTCCCTACCTCTAATATGGGTGGTCATTTACAAGGCAAACACCCTACCCATTATACTATCTCTCTTGCTCAATAGCTTTTATAATCTTAGTTCTATTCAGTAATCCCTTTAGGATTACTGAAAACAATTTTTTAAGTCTAATTAGTATGTACTGACAAGTTCGTGTAAGAGCTGAAACAGTTTGCTGGTATTATTAAAACTGGCATAGTTGGAGCCAGGTGGTGGCGCTGGAGGTAAGGTGCCTGCCATGCCTGCGCTTGCCTAGGATGGCGGTTCAATTCCCCGGTTTCCCATATGGCCCCCCAAGCCAGGAACGACTTCTGAGCGCATAGCCAAGAGTAACCACTGAGTGTCACCGGGTGTGGCCCAAAAACCAAAAAAAAAAACAAAACAAAACAAAAAACAAACAAAAAAAAAACAAAAAGAACTGGCATAGCTATTTTGGAAATCATTTAGTATCATCTATGGCCAAGCATATAAGATTATTACATAACCCAGCAAGTCCATTACTAGACATTTATCTTACATAAAAGAAAGCATGCTCACACAAAAAAAACTTTATAGCAGTGTTATTTTAAAATGCTCACAAAAAAGTGTTATTTTAAATGCTCACACGAAAACCTTCAATAAAGCAACACTCACACAAAAACCTTACCTGAATCTTTATAGCAATGTCATTAAAAAATGACAGAAGCAACATAAATGTATTATGGTTTGTGTGTGTATAGTCATACAATACTGCTTAGAAATTGAAAGGTAATTGTTATGTACAGAGCACAAATAACTCTCAAATAATGTTCATAGAATAAAAAATTAAAACACAAAATTACATATACTATATGATTTAATTTACATTATAATATTTTTTTTGGCAGTGGTACGAATCATTATAATATTTTTAAGATAATTTACATTATATTCTTTTTAAGATAAAACTATAGAAATCCAGAAAATATGCATGATTTCCAGGATTAGCTGTGAAAGAAGACTCAGGCTCCAAAACTAGAATCTGGAGAGACACAGGTCTGGAAGCAAATGTCAATACAGGAAATAATCCACACAGTGAAAGGGTGCAAGAACAGGTTCAGGAATTCCAACACTCACATCAGGGATTTAAGAAGGAAAGCAGTTTACTGGAGGAAGACAGAAGAATGATCCCCTTCCTTCCTTGAAATGTGGGCTTTTATTAACAAGAACCAGACCACACCCTAAGGTGGAGAAGGAATACTAAATAGGGAGGGATCCATTAATCCAATCACCAGATTACACCCTAAATTGGAGTATGAATACTGAGTAGGGCAGGACCTAGTAATCCAACAAATTAATAATAAAAGGAAGTCTTAATGACCAAGGATGATAAGACAGAATACTTTTGAGTGATGAAACTACTATGTATTTTAATTATAGCAATAATAACATGATACCATATATTTATAAAACTTAAGAAATATACATTCTGTAAGTAAAACACACTCCAATAAGTAGTTCAGCCTGCTTTTAAAAAACAAATTAACAAGTTGAATCTAAAAAAAAAAAAAACGCCATGTGAAACTTCAAAATAGTCCGAATTGCCAAAACACCTGGAATATGAAATATTTAAGAAATTTGAACTTCATAATATCAAAGCAAATTATAAAGGTACAATAGTTTAGACAAATTATACTCTCTGGAGTTTGATCAGTATGAGAATTTAGAAAAAAATTTGTAATCTGTAGTTTAGTGACGGTCTAACAAAAGAGTCAAGTCAATTAAGTGGAGGAAGAATCAAATGATTTTACAAATGATGTTGGGACAACTGAATATACATATTCAAAAAAGGTAAAATTTGACCTCCAGATTAGAAAAAAATAATTTAAATTCAAAATGGAGCACAAAATCAGATGTTACTCCTAAAATAAAAATATAGAAATCAGCCTGTGCGGGGGCTATAACAGTACAGCAGGAAGGGCTTGTGATTCTTTGCACAATACTGATCTGGATTTGATTCGTGGTACTATATATGACCCCTGAACCCCAAGAGGAGTTATACCTAAGTGCAGAGGCGGGAGTAAGTCCTAAACAAAGTTCAGAGGGTCCCACAAACAAATTAAAATTCCTGAGTGCAGAAATCAATTATAGTTCCATTACCTTGATGTTTTTAGATATAACAAAGCAAAAATTATATTATTACATAGATTGAAAATATTTTGTTATAAATGTGATATAAATATTCCTAGCACCAACAAAGTAAAAGTACAGCTCACAGAATGAGAGGAATATATCTTCAAAATACATATATAATAATAGACTTGTGCCGAAAACAATCATATACAGTTAAATATCAAAAAGTGGCAAAACTCAAATTCTAAGTAGTCAAATGATTTCAATATATTTCTCCCTGAAAAATGTATGCATGTGGTCAGTATGCACAAGAGAAGATACTCTTTGTCAATCATCAGTGAAATACAAATCAAAACCATAATGATATAACACTTCACGTAAATTTGGGTGTCTGTAATAAAAAAGAGATTATAACCAGTATGATGAAGCTATTTGATGACTGTGGAGATATTGATACAAAGCGAATGAGAGTAACTTGTGCACTGGATAGTAAATTGGCAGTTTCCCCAAACATACAGTTGTCATTATGCACTGCCCATACCAATGTGGTGCCCTAGAAATTTCATTTACAGCTCTTTGCTTAGCTTTGCATTGGTATTATTCTGTCATTGGGTGTTTTTGCCCCTTACTCTAATTATCTTCCCTCTAGAACCCTGCTCTTTTCATTTTTGGGGCATTTTTCCATATCACCTTCTAGCAGCCTATATAAATTACATTTTGTTTTTTAAACTTCATCACACCCCAGTACAGTTCAAATTTCTTCAGACTAGACATTTAGCTTTCTTCCCTAACCATAACTCTAACCCTAACCTTTATCATCAGGAAAATTTTATCTCAGTGAGTTTACTAGCCAGGTTCCCACATGCCAACCACAGAGATTTTTCAAGAGAGTATTATCAAGCCTGCTCTCTTTGCATGCATAGATACAAGATGACTAAAATGTGATCCATAAGTCTAGTATGAAATAATATTAAATTTTGGAATTTCATATGCTTTCAAATATGCTCTTAAGTAAATGCAGTCATCTCTAGACTTTTTTAAATGGTATCTTTATTTCAAGATTTCTGATTCTTTGGTTTTATATTTTTGAAATACCACTTTATATAAACTGTGTGTAGAGGTTTAAATTCTTTTCTTTTTTACCCATTTACAGATCTTGGAATTTCTGGTACCACATCCAAAAAGTAAGTTATTTTTAATTATCTGGTTTTCTTCTCCTCTCTCTCTCTCTCTGTCTCTCTCTCTCTGTCTCTCTCTCTCTCTGTCTCTCTCTCTGTCTCTCTCTCTGCCTCTCTCTCTGTCTCTCTCTCTCTCTCTCTCTCTCTCTCTAACTTTAAACACTGGTTTACATAGTTCTCATAATACATTTGTTTCTGGCATTTCATGATCTAACACTAATCCTGCTGCCAGCATAAAATTTCTTTCACCATTATCCCCAGATTCCCACCCACCTCAAGCCTGTCCCCTTGGCGGGCACACAATAATTTACAAAAGAAATTGGTGAAACTTATTCTATATTTCACAATATTTTGTCACGATAGTTTAGCACTATCAAAATTGAGACTCTTAGGTCCAGAGCACAACCAATTTACGACCTACTTTGTTTGGATGCCTGGGACCCTAGATATTCCCCTAAGCACTGCAGGAGTGATCCTGAGTGCAGAACCAGGAGTAATT
>PVKC010045579.1:0-11268 GCA_004027635.1 Crocidura indochinensis | reverse complement strand
CATATATGTTTAGAAGAGTGATTTCTTCCTGCTCTACATACCCCTTGATTAATATATAATGTCCATCTTTGTCCCTTACAACCTTCCTGAGTATAAAGTTTGCATTATCTGATATTAGTATGGCCACTCCAGCTTTTTTATGGGTGTTGTTTGCTTGGATAATTTTCCTCCAGCCTTTTATTTTGAGTCTATGTTTGTTTTGACTATTCAGGTGCATTTCTTGTAGGCAGCAGGAAGTTGGATTGAGTTTTTTGATCCATTTAGCACTCTGTGTCTCTTAACTGGTGCATTTAGTCCATTGACACTGAGAGAAAGAATTGTCCTAGGATTTGATGCCATTTTTATATCGAAATTTGGTGTTTCTTTTGGTTAGACTTGTCTTAAATTAGGTCTTTCAGGGGCCCGGGAGATAGCATGGAGGTAAGGCATTTACCTTTCATGCAAAAGGTCATCTGTTCGAATCCCGGTGCCCCATATGGTCCCCCGTGCCTGTCAGGAGCAATTTCTGAGCATGGAGCAAGGAGTAACCCCTGAGCACTGCCGGGTGTGACCCAAAAACAACAACAACAACAACAAAAAATTAGGTCTTTCAGTTTTTCTCTTAAGAGTGTGTTTGAGTCTGTAAAGTTTCTGAGCTGTTTTTTTCTGTGAAACTATGTATTTTTTCCGTCAAATTTGAAAGTGAGTTTTGCTGGGTACATTATTCTATGTGAAGTATTCATTTCATTTGGTGTTGTCACTATATCCCACCACTGCTTTCTGGCCTTGAGTGTTTCAGGTGACAGATCTGCTGTAACTCTCAAGGATGCTCCCTTGAATGTAATTTCCTTTTTTGATCTTGCTGTTTGTAGAATTATATCTCTATCTGTGTGATTCGTCATTGTGACTAGGATGTGTCTTGGGGTATTTTTTCTGGGTTTCTTTTGGTTGGTACTCTTTGGGCATGCAAGATTTGATCACATATATTCTTTAGTTCTGAATGTTTCTCTTTATTGATGTTCTTGACCATTGATTCTTCTTGGAAATTTTCTTCCTGTGTCTCTGTGACTCCAATGATTCTTAGGTTGTTTCTGTTGATCTTATCATAGACTCCTATTTTCATCTGTTCCCATTCTTTGACTATTTTTTTCACTGTCTGTTCATTTGTTTTAAGTTTTTTTTTTCCAATCTCTCCTGCTGTATGGAATTGTTATTTATCTCATCTTCTACAGCACCAATTCTATTCTCAGCTTTTCTACCCTGGTGTTGAGATTATCCATTTTGACATTCAATTCATTTACTGAGTTTTTCAGGCCTATTAGTTGATATGTTATTTTAGTTTGGAGTTTTGTGATTTCTGTCATATTTTCTTGGTTCTTATTAGTGTTTTCTTCAACTCGGTCCATGGTTTCTTTGAGTTCTTTCAGCATCTTCCATATTGCTTTTCTAAAGTCCTTTTCTGAGAGATTGATTAGTTTTTTAGTCATTATCTAGTCATCAGAATCGTCATCTTCGTTCTCTATGTCTGACGCTGGCCTGCGTTGTTTCCCCATTGTCACACTTGTATTGTGTTTTTCTACGTGTTGCGGTGGTATTTATTGGCTAAATGATGTATGCGGCCACACTCCTATGGTTCCACCCTTTCTGGGTGTGTCAATTTATCTACAAGTGAGTAGAGTCCTCCGTGGATAAGGCCTCACACAGGATCAAATCTTAGGCCCACACATGCAGGAGTGGAGACAGCTCAGAGAGAAATGCTGGACTTCAGTTATCCAGCACAATCCTTAGTGTTATTTGTTTTTCTTGTTGTGATGGTATTCTTTTTTAGATAGAGCGCATGGCTGTGGAGCAGAGCGGAGCGGCCGTGCTCTTCTGGAGCTGCTTTTTGACCCACTGCCAAGAGGTTCAGGTGACAGGACATGAGAGAGTCACACACAGGCAGCACTCACAGTTTTTCACAGTCAGAAAACACTTCTTTACATCTCCAGGAAATGCTGGTTCTTCGCAGAAGAGCAACACACAGAATGAAATCAGGCCGAAAATGCAGCACAGCACAAAGGACAGGCAGAAAGGGGTTCTGGCATTTGAGTTCTAATTATAATTAGATTTCCTCTGAAGCAAGCAGGCTCACCAGCAGGAACGCTGATGAAATCGGGTCTCAGGCAGTTGGAAACCGCATGACCCAAGATGACATCTGCGCCCCTCTGACTCCCTGCAGAATGCAGCAGGAATCAGTGTGTGTACGTTCCCGCCCGCCTCTGAAACAGGCAGCCTCACCCGCAGGAACACTGATGAAATCCAGTCTCAGGCAGCGGCAGGAACACTGATGTGATCGGGTCTCAGGCAGGTGGAAACCGCATGACCCAAGATGGCATCTGCGCCCCTCTGGCTCCCTGCAGAACACAGCAGGAATCAGTGTGTGTACGTTCCCGTCCACCTCTGAAACAGGCAGCCTCACCTGCAGGAACACTGATGAGATCGGTTCTCAGGCAGTGGCAGGAACACTGATGAGATCGGGTCTCTGGTGCTGGAAACCGCTTGACCAAACCAAAGACCCTTTTCTAAGCACCTTGACCAGATTTATTAGCTCCAATTATCATTGTCATAGAGGTCTCTTCTCTACCCTAACTGCATTCATCATTATAGTAAGCTTCTTACCATAGACTGGTCCTTTTGACCCTCATCTCTATTGTGTCTGGATATTATTACCAAACTATCTTTTTTTCCATTATATCCCACAAAATGAGTGAGATTATCCTGTGTCTATTCCACTCTCCCTGGCTCATTTTACTCAGCATAATTTCCATATCCATCCATGTATAACCAAGGTTTATGATTTGATTTTTTCCTAACAGCTGCATAGTATTCTATTGCATAGATGGGTTGCTGTTTCTTTAGCCATTTTCAGCTCTCAGAATCTTGGATTGTTTCCAGATTCTGGATATTGTAAATAGTAACGCAATGAAAATAGAAATTCAGAGGGCTTTTCTGTATTGTGTCTTGGGATTTCTAGGATATCTACCTAGGAGTTGTATTGCTAGATCATATGGCAGCTCAATTTCTAGTTTTTCTTAGGAGTACCTATGTTCGTTTTCAAAAAAGCTTGCCTAATCTGACTTCTCGTCAGCAGTGAATGAGAGTCCCTTTCTCCTCACATCTGGACTAGCACTGGTTTTTCTTGTTCTCTATGATGTGTGCCAGTCTCTGTGGTGTGACATAATATCTTGTTTTGATTTGTGTCTCCAGATAATTAGTATTGAGGAGCATTTTTTTCAAGTGCTTTTTGGCCATATGTCTGTTCAGAAAATGTCTGTTCATTTCTTCTTCCATTTTTGATGGGGTTAGATTTTTTTTTTTGCTAAGTTCTATCAGTGCCTTGTATATTTTGGATATTAACTCCTTATCAGATGGATATTGGGTTAATAGTTTCTTTCAATGTGTAATCTTTGTATCCTAGTCACCATTTCCTTTTAAGTTCAGAAGTATTTTTGTTTAATGTAGTCCCATTTGTTTATCTTTGCTTCCACCTGCTTGGCCAGTGGTGTAAAATAGTATTTTTCTTTGATGGTATTAAATTTTCATTTCTTTCTTAAAAGTTTCCTAAGACTTTTTTCATTATAGAGCTATTTAGCATATTAGAATTTTTTATTATTTTCGCTTTAGAGTATACATCTGGAAATTCTGATCACTTATTTTTATTTCTATGTCCAGGAATTTATTACTTTTCTTCATGTTCAGGGGGACATTATGCATTTTTAGGGATTAAAAGTATGGCCACCTGTATGCATTGCAAGTGTATTAGCACTTCAGTTTTGGCTTTTTCCCATTTCTTAGCTGTCTACCTCTTTTCTTTTGTCAAAAGCCCTGACTATTGAACCTAAATTACTTGCATGCTACTTTCATAAAGGCTATGTCTTATATCTGCCTTTCCAAAATAATTCTTCCATATTGCAGTCAGACTTGCCTAAATGCAATATGGAGATTCTGTCCCTTGATGACAACTTCTCAATGTTTCCACTTCCTTACAAAAGTAAGATTTTCATCTTCTGTATCATACCCTAGAATCCTTCTTAGCCTCCTTCCTTTCTTGATATAGCCTGTCTCACACTTTATAATTTAGTATACCAAACTCCATTATAAACGTCTCTCAATATCTCTCTGAACCTGATATACTTCACAACATGTTGATTCCTGATTATGCCCATGCTTCTGCTATTGTGACTTTTGATTAGAATAACCCTCTCCCCTTTCTTCATTTGATCAAACACTTCTCATCTTCAGGATTCAAGATGGAAGGATTTCCTTCAACTCATTCTTAGTTCTCCTTTGCTTTTGTATGCCCCTTTTAATTGCCTTCTTCTACTTTATTTTTGATGTAGTTTTATACTGTTAAAACAAGTATGAGTATGTGTAAGATAATTAGGAAGTGGAGTGAAGAACAAATCCTAATTATCAACATTGAATATGCTGAGACGTGAAATGAGGTTTAAAATAAAACTGGATACCTGTAAAACTGTGACATATTTTAAACCTAAAAAAGTTACTGAGTACTTTGTTTTCCAATAAATCTTACTTATATGTTTTTTTTGTCTCCATCTTTGATTGTATGACAGAATTAAGAAGCTATAAAAGTTAGGAAAATAAGATAATGAAGTAGAGGATACTTTTATGGTAAAAAAATATTTGAGCACACGTCCACATTTTGAAAGTTTCCTCTAATATCAACTCCTCCACAACTCCTTTTTTTTAAAAAACAAATTCCAGACTCCTCTTCGACTGGGGATTAGACTAAATTTAGACTTTACAAATCAAATGTGAATGGTATTTTAATTTAATATGTAGTTTTGGGGTTTCAAGTTCAGTTATAATGAATAGCTAGCTAGTATTAAATAATATATAAAATTATATAAATATGTGATCATTTTGTGAAGTTTCAGATATTAGGTAGTCTGTACATGAGTGAAATAATTGTAATAAGAAAAACTTTGAAGGTAAACCCAATATTCACTCTAGGTTTCTTTTAAGATAATTTTTCTTTTTATTTGTTTTGTTTTTTGGGGGGCTCACACCTGGCAGTGCTCAAGGGTTACTCCTGGCTCTATGCTCAGAAATTGCTCTTGGCAGGCTCGGGGGACCATATGGGATGCCGGATTCGAACTACCAATCTTCTGGATGCAAGGCAAATGCCTTACCTACATGCTATCTCTCCGGCCCCTATTTTTAAGATAATTTTTCAATATTACGAGGAGAAAAATAAAACTCAATCAGAAAATGATAGTCTTAGCAGGTAAATGAAACCGATTGGAGCCTGGAAAATTACACTTAAGGCAACTGCACTTCAAAGTAGTTTACCAGAGATGAAGGAACAGCCATAAGAAACCTATAAAGTATACCCCATGAACCCCACCTGGAAAAAGAGCAAATATATTGGAGACTCACCAGTTGCCCCTTGTGGTGTGTAAATGTTGAGTTACACCTATTACTTAGAGGAAGCAGAGTGAAGGGTTGATGGACACATGTAGTTTCAAGTACTGTCAGTTGGAGGGAGAGAGCCTCCTGTTTCAGTCCAGCTCAGAGAAACAGAAAGCTGAATAAAAACTGTGCCTTCATAAGCAGCAATGCCACCCTCTCTCCTTCATATTTGACTACAGTATACAATGCATGAGCTCTGCTTCATAAACAGTAATGCCACCCTTTCTCCTTCATATCTGACCTCAGTATGCAATGCATGAGCTCTGATCTTGGTGGAATTGCCAAATGCTTGGCCAGAGACTAAGGAAAATAAGAAAAAATGAAGAAACTTAAGATATATTGTTGGCAATACCAGGTGAAACAAGCTCAGGATTTTAGAAGCAACAAGAGAGAGCAAGAAAGTAGAACAAATGAAGAAATACTAGCTCAGAACTTCCCCAAAACTGAGGGAACTTGGTGCAAATGATCCAGGAGGTCTAGAGTGCCAAGAAGAGTTAACCCAGAGAAGAGCAACAAAATATATTGCAATAAAAGAACCAGGGCCATAGTGATAGTACAGTGGGTAGGGCATTTGCCTTACACGCTGCTGACCAGGGAAGGGTCAGGGTTTGATTCCCCGGCATCCCATATGGTACCCCGATCCTACCAGAAGCGATGTCTAAGTGTAGAGCCTGGAGTAACCCCTTAAAGCCTCCGGAAATGGCCCCCAAATCAACCAACCAACCAACCAAACAAGCAAATAAGAACCCAAAATGATGATTGTCTCCTTAAAGTAGAAAGAGAGAAGCAAGGCCTTAAATACAAGTGAAAGAACATAATAATCACAGATTTTTTTTCAAATGAAAATTTACTAGTAAGAGGAAAATGGAATGATATATTCTAAGTATTGAGTGAAAAGAACTCCAAACAAAGTTTCAATTCTGCAATATTGTCACTTAGATGTGTGAGAGTGATTAAAAAAAATTCTTGGGCCAGATCCCTGGCATTCGATATGGTTCCTTGAGCTTGACAGGAGTGATTTCTGAGCTCAGAATAACCCTCGAGTGTCACCAGCTATGGGGAAAAAAACCTGAGATAATTTGTCACATGTAAACAAGTTGTGTAAGATTGCAGAATGGCCTCATAAAAATAAAGGTGAATGAATATTACTCTTGACAGTGAATGGGAGTCCCCTTGTCCCCATATTCATGCCAGCACTGGCTTTACTGACTTTTGTTCTTTTTTTTTCTTTGACTTTTCAGGCCACACCCATTTGATTCTCAGGGTTAACTCCTGGCTAAGAGCTCAGAAATTGCCCCTGGCTTGGGGGGACCATATGGGACGCCGGCGGATCAAACAGTGGTCACCATCTTTCCTTGGCTAGCACTTGCAAGGCAGACACCTTACCTCTAGCGCCACCTCACCGGCCCCGGGTTTTGTTCTTTGTGATGTTTGCTAGTCTCATTGGTGTGCTATGATATTCATTGTTCGAATTTTCATTTTCCTGATGATAAGTGATGTAGTGTAATTTTTCATATACTTTTTCCATGTATATCTTCTTTGAGAAAGTTCCTTTTCATCTTTTAGCCTACCTTTCAATGGAATTGATTGTTATTTATTTTGTTAAGTTTTACCAGTGCTTTAAAGAACTAGTATATCAACCTTTTGTCATATGAGAGGTGAGTAAATATCTTATCCCAGTCTGTGGGGTGTATTTTTATTTTGATCATTATTTACTTTGTGGTACAAATGTTCCTTAGTTTTTATATAGTAACATTTGTTTATTTTTACTACTTTTTGCTTGGCCACTGTCATCGAATCACTGACATGATTAGCTAGCTCCAAAATAAGTACTTACTTATTTTGTAAAATGGTATGGACACTTCTAAAAATTAGTAATTGAACTTACATATGACCCAGAAATTACACTTCTTGGAATCTACACCAAATGCCAAAAAACTCCATTCAGAGAAGACATTTCCACTCCCCCCCTTTTTTTTGGTTTTTGGGCCACACCCATCTGATGCTTGTGACCCCCTGTGGGGACCCCCGACCCATGGGGGTAGGATAGAGGAGGTCACCAGTTATTACGTGGGTCTTCACAAGCTGGTCCGATCTTGTCTTTTCCTAAAAAGCAATTCTCAAGAGGTTAAATAATGCCCAAGACAAAGTTCTGATCAAAGGCCGTTTATTTCAACACCAGAGCTGTATTTATACTCTTCCAAAAAGGGGTGGTTTTACAACTTGTCAATCAATGTTCAAACATAAGCTTTTTCCAAAAAAGGGCAAAACAACTTCTTTTTTTTTTTGTTTTTTTGGGCCACACCCAGTGATGCTCAGGGGTTACTCCTGGCGATGCGCTCAGAAGTTGCTCCTGGCTTGGGGGACCATATGGAAACCGGGGGATCGAACCGCAGTCCGTCCTAGGTTAGTGCAGGCAAGGCAGACACTTTACCTCTAGCTCCACCTCTCTGGCCCCTGCACTCCCATTTTTATAGTAGCACTATTTACGATAGCTAAAGCTGGAAACAACCTAAGTTTTTGAGAATAGACAGATATTGAGATTATGTGTGGTACATATGCACCATGGTCTATTACAAGACTACAAGAAAACATGAAGTCATGCAATGTGCTGGTATGTGGATGGATCTGGAGAGTATCATACTGAGTAAAGTTAGTCAGAAGAAGAGAGATATATATGATATCTTTATGATTTACCTTTTTTGATAATATGAAGAAATATAATAGTATAGTATATGTCCTAAAACAGATACTGAGAAACTATCTTATTTTTTAATTAATAATTTATTTAAGCACCATGGTTACACACATGTTTGTAATTGGGTTTCAGCCATAAAATCCACCTCCTTTCACTAATGCAACTTTCCCACCACCAATGTCCTCTATTTTTCTTCCTTCCCCATCTGCTACCTGTCTTAGAGAAAGGCATTGTATTTCTTTCTATCTCTATCATTGCCATGATAACCTTTAGTGTAGTTATTTATCTAACTAAACTTACCACTCTTGGGGTAAGCCTTATATCATGGGCAGGTCCTTCTGACCCACATCTCTAGTCTTTGGGTATTATGCTATACTGTCTTATATCTATCTATCTATCTATCTATCTATCTATCTATCTATCTATCTATCTATCTATCTATCTATATTTATTGTTTGGCTTTTGGGTCACACCCAGCAGCACTCAGAAATCGCTCCTGGTAGGCTCAGGGGACCATATGGGATGCCAGAATTCGAACCAATGACCTTCTGCATGAAAGGCAAACGTCTTACCTCCATCTATTTCTCAGGTCCCCTGTCTTTTATTTTTTTTAAATCAACAGGTGAGTGATATTATTTTGTGTTTATCTCTCTCTCCCTCTGACTCATTTTTCTCAGTGTAGTAGTCTCCATATCCACCCATGTATAGATACATTTTATGACTTTATTTTACTTTTTTTTGTTTTATTTTTTTCGGCCACACCTGGTGATGCTCAGTGGTTTCTCCTGACTATGCACTCAGAAATCGCTCCTGGCTTGGGGTACCATATGGGACTCCGGGACCAAAGTACATCCTAGGCTAGTGTGCACAAGGCACACAGACGTCATATGGCTTGCACTACCTCTCCAGCCCCTCATGACTTCTTTTTTCTAACAGCTACAAAGTATTCTATTGTGTAGATGTAGCGCAGTTTCCTTTTTTTCTTTATTTAAACATCTTGATTACATATATGATTGTGATTAGGTTTCAGTCATGTAAAGAACACCCCCTTCAGCAGTGCATCATTCCCATCACCAATGTCTTAAATCTCCCTCCATCCCAACCCACCCCCACCTGTACTCCAGACAGGCTTTCCAGTTCCCTCATTTATTCACATGATTATGGTAGTTCTCTGTGTAGTTATTTCTATAACTGCACTCAACCACTCTTTGTGATGAGCTTCATGAAGTGAACTGGAAGTTCCAGCCCTCCTCTCATTGTCTCAGGATTGTTGCAAAAATGACTTTTATTTTTCTTAAAACCCATAGATGAGTGAGACTATCCTGTGTCTCGCTCTCCCTCTGTCTTATTTCACTCAGCATGATAGACTCCATGTACATCCATGTATAAGAAAATTTCATGACTTCATCTCTCCTGACGGCTGCATAATATTCCATTGTGTATATGTACTTCAGTTTCTTTTGCGGTTTCTTTAGTCACTCTTCTGTTGTTGGGCATCTGGGTTGTTTCCATAATTTGACTATTGTAAATAGTGCTTCTATGAACATAGGAGTGCAGAGGGCATTATTGTATTGTGTTCTTGTGGTCCTAGGGTATATCCCTAGGAGTGGTATTGCTGGATCACATGGGAACTCAATGTCAAGTTTTAAATAATTATTAAAATTATCATTATTTAATGATTATAATGTTTTCCAGAATGCTGAACTAGATGGCATTCTCACCAGCAGTGAATGAGACTTCCTTTCTCCCCACATCCATGCCAGCAGTGCTTTTGTTGTTGTTGTTGTTGTTCTCTGCCAGACTCTGTGGCATGAGATGATATCTCGTTTTCATTTGCATATCCCTGATTATTAGTGACATAGGACATTTTTATGTGCCTTTTGGCCATCTCTATTTCTTCTTTGAGAAAATGTCTATTTATGAGGCATGATCTTTAATAGAAAATCTTATAATACAAATTATAAGAGATAGGGGAGAGAATTGGAGAGTGTGGGGATGAATCTGGGACAGTGCTGGAAGTAAAAAACACACTTTGGTTGAGGGTGTAATGATGGAATGTTTTCATGCATGAAATACATGAAATATATGAAACCCTGCCTTTAAGTGCTATAAATTTTGGTGTTTACAATAAATTTTTAGAAAACTCAATATGGGACATGAGAAATATTAAAACATGTGTAGAGTGTTTTCATTGCACTGGCCAATCCAGGTTCAATACCCAATCTCTCATATGGTCCCCTAAGTCTCTCTTAATTGGTTCCTGAGTACACAGCCAAAAGAAACTCCTGAGCACTGCTGGATGTGGCCCCCAACAGTAAAAGAACCCAACCAACAAACCAAACAACAACAATAACAAAACTGTCACTGAAACAACACAAAACCCTAAAAGTTCAAATAGAAAAAAATCCTCATAATTAAATGCCAATAAATTATTTTATATCAATAATTTCTCAAAATGTTAGTGAATTTAACTGTCATTAAGAAAAACAAATCAATAAACTGGAAAACAATCCAAAAGATCAATGAAAGCAAAAGTTGGTTCTTTGAAAAAATAAACAAAATTGATAAACCTCTGGCAAAACTAAAAAAGAAATTGAGAGAAACTTGATAAACCAGATTAGAAATGAAAAGGGGGTAATCATTAAAGATATTGTAGAAATTCAAAGGGTATTCAAAAACTACTTTGAGAAACTCTATGCCACAAAACATGAGAACCTGGAGAAATGGACAAAGTCTTGGACTCTTATTACCTCCCATAGTTAAATTAGGATGAGGTAGCATATCTGAAAAGCTCCATCACTACTGAGGAAATTAAAATGGTGATCAAAAATCTTCCCCAAGCTCTTCTCTCCTCTCTGCTGAGCCGATCTACGGACCGGGACCCCGGTCCCTCGGTAAGATGGTCTCACTCGACCCACATGTCGAGCCGTATGATTGGGGATCCCAGAAACATAAAGACCACCACCGGCCATGCTTCTGCCTCTTCTCTCCTCTCTGCTGAGCCGATCTATGGACCAGGACCCCGGTCCCTCGGTAAGATGGTCTCACTCGACCCACGTGGGACCGATCAAGCTGAGTGATTGGGGATCCCAGAAACATAAAGACCACCACCGGCCATG
>PVKC010045578.1:0-11393 GCA_004027635.1 Crocidura indochinensis | reverse complement strand
AGAGAAAGAAAGAGAGAAAGAAAGAGAAAGAAAGAGAGAAAGAGAGAAAGAAAGAAAGAGAGAAAGAAAGAGAGAAAGAGAGAAAGAAAGAAAGAGAGAAAGAAAGAGAGAAAGAAAGAAAGAAAGAGAGAAAGAAAGAGAGAGAGAAAGAAAGAGAGAAAGAAAGAGAGAAAGAAAGAGAGAAAGAAAGAGAAAGAAAGAGAAAGAAAGAGAAAGAAAGAGAGAAAGAAAGAGAGAAAGAAAGAGAGAAAGAAAGAGAAAGAAAGAGAGAAAGAGAGAAAGAAAGAGAGAAAGAAAGAGAAAGAAAGAGAGAAAGAGAAAGAAAGAGAGAGAGAAAGAACTGAACAGACACTTCCTCAAAGAAGAAATTCAGATGGACAAAAATACATGAAAAATTGTTCCACATAACTAATCATCAGGGAGATTCAAATCAAAACAACACCACCACAGTCTGACACACAACATAAAGCAAAAGAAAAATCAGTGCTGGACAGGATGTGGGGAGAAAAGAACACTCATTCACTGCTGATAGGAATGTCATCTAGTCTAGCCTTTCTGGAAAAAATATGAATATTTCTCAAAAAACTGAAAATTGATTCTCACAGATGATCCAGCAATACTAATCAGGGATATGCCTAGGAACACAAAAATACAATACAAAAATGCCCTCTGTACTCCTATGTTCATTGCAGCACTATTTACAATAGCCAGAATCTGGAAACAACCCAAATGCCCACAAAAGATGAGTGGCTAAAAAAAAATGTGGTACATATACACAATGAATACATTGCAGCCATCAGGAAAACTAAAGTCATGAAATTTTCCTATACATGGATGGACATGTAAACTGTTATGCTAAGTAAAATGAGTCAGAGGGAGAGACACAGAATAAGCCTCAATCATCTGTGGAATTTAAGTAAAAGACAGTATGGTAATAATATCCAGAGACAATAGATATGAGGAATGAAGGACCAACCCATGATATGAAGGTTATTACAAAGATTGGTAATTGCAGTTAGAGAAAATACTACGTTAACAGCTATCCTCACAATGGTAGTGAGTGAGAGAAATAGAATGCCTGTCTCCAATATAGGCAAAGGGCGAGGAAAGAGGATGATGAGGGGGTGGTGTTGGTGGCTGATACATTACATTGGTGAAGGGAGGTGTACATTTTGTGACTGAAACACAACTACAAAATGCTTGTAACCATGGTGCTTAAATAAAGATATTATAAAAATAAGATTACAAAATTAAAAATCCATTCAAAAATGGGGAAAGGAAATTAACAGACACTTCCCAAGTGAAACAAGAAGATTGTCAATGGACATATAAAAATGTTCTCAGAATCACTTATAATTTGAGAAATCTAAATCAATGTAACAATGAAATATCTTCTCAGACCAGTGAGAATGGCACATATCAAAAATAATAAGGACATATTAGGCCAGCTCTATCAACTTACTCTGTTCTCAAAAGAGGTGTAAATCAAAAAGTAAAAATTTAGGGCACATTAACCATAGAGCTATAACCTTGTAATCTCAGGAGAAGAGGTCGATCAAGTACCTATTTTGTCAGAGCCATGACTGCAGAAACCACAATCACTGCTTCATCAATTGCCCAGATTTATCATTCATCTATTTTCTGCAGAGACACCAATCTCACCAAAAATCCAGGTATGCCAGTATTTAGGATCACATTTTTAGAAAAAAATTTTAAGCGGCTGTGGCGACCCCCACTTCTTGTATTTCTTGTATTTCTGGAAGACCTGACAGCTGTAATATACACCCCATCAAGGCCATAGTATCAGGAATAGTGTTTAGAATTACTGGACAAGTGCAATGCTGTCATCCCTGTAGGAAAAAACCAATGTTGACTCCAATGTGTATCTGAAGCTACTTAAGGCTCAGAAACAAAAGTAGCAGAATTATCAACTGATCACCAGAACTTATTAAATCTATTGACAATGATTTGATGACTTTATTGTGAAATACCATGATTTTCATAAATTTTATTGCTGCTGTCCTCTTTTTCTGTTTTCCTTTCTTCTTCCTTTTCCTTCTAAGTAATTTCACTCCCACACAAATCCAACCAAATTTATTTGAATCAACTCTATCAACTATGTGATACATGCTGTTTATAGTCCTGGCTTTATTTGTTGTGTTTCTGGTTTTGAAGTTTCCTTTTTTTATATTAAAAAAATAGAAAATAATCTGTACTGACAAGGATGTGCTGAAAAAGAAACTCTCTTCCACTGCTGGTGGTTAGCCCTTATGTAAAACAGAATAGAGTCCTTAGTAAACTTAGAAGAGAGCTGTGATATGAGCCAACAATTACATCTATGTCTAGGACTTAAAATATGCATAGAAGCATTCAAAACATTATCAAATGTTATTATAAAGCCAAAGAAATCCCAGAAGAGAACTGAAATAATAGAACAGAATAGGATAGTATTGAACAAAATACATTCTCCTATATTCACATAAATACATTCAAGTTCATATAACTAGTTTTATAAAGAAAATAAGGTCATACAGTAGGAAAGAAACAATAAAATAAATTGTAATATAATGGTCATCTATATAAAAGTACAACAGATACAGTAATTATATTAAATTATTCAAAATATATTACATATTTTATTTTTTAACTTTTCTCCATACTTCTTTATTAACTGGTAATTGCCACTCTACATATCAAGACAATTATTTAGGTAAACTATAATTGAATCTATGCAAGCTGACACATGATCACTCAGGTATTTTTCTCCCAGGCTTTTTCTCGGATTTATTTTTGTAGAACATTACTAATTTATTTAAATATTCCAAAATTTGGCCATAAACTTTAGAGCAGTTTTTCTTTATAAATTGGTCTTTAGGAGTCAGGGCAATGACTTGATGGTAGGACATTTGCCTTGCATCCTCTTATGGTGTACTCATATGGTCTCCCAAGCCAGGAGCGACTTCTGAGTGCATAGTCAGGAGTAACTTCTGAGCGTCACACGGCATGGCCCCAAAACAAAAGCAAACAACACCAACAAAAAAAGTTTATAACTTGGTCGAGGATTGGAGTTTTCTTGATGATTCTGGAGAACTGATTTGATTGACAATAAAGATTTATCTTGTTGAACTGGAGCCCTGGGTTTTACCTGGGTGCTTGATAATCTCCTTGAATCACTGGTACCTGATACTCTGCTTCTCATCTATACCCTCCATGACACTCTGATTTCTGCAGCACAGTGGTTCTTTTTTTGCAGCGACTTAGGTGACTAGAAAGCCACTGTGACCACCTGCTGCGAGGGACTCCGTGTTCGGAAACCTAGCCCAGTGCCCGGATCCGATGGTGCTGGATCACATAATTTTAATATAATATTTAATTACATTAAATTACATATTTCAACATAAGATAAGAAGCAATAAAATTTATAGACTAAGACAGTCAGCATAGTACTTAACATCTCTGTTCATTTTTGTGCTCCTTTCATGATTTCAAATCCATGAAGGGGCATAGAAGTAAAAACAAAAAGACTATTAAACTCAGCAAATTCTGTATAAGAAAAGAGACTATTATCAAGACACAAAGACATCCTGTATATAAATATTGGCAAATAAACTGTATGTCCAGTGGATAATTTTCAAAAGATCTAGAACACAGAAATAACAACAACAAAAAAGGCCACTAGTAAATAAAACAGCAAGATAGTTGATAGAAAAAAAGATATGATGGCTAATGAAAAATAATCTTCAGCACTTATGATGGAAAAGCAAATAAAAAAATCACAGCAAGGTCTTAACACATATATTTAAAATGTTTCTTTATTTTTTTCAAAGAAACAAGAATCAACCAATATTGGCAGAGGTGTAGAAAAAAGGAAATACTCATACAACTGTTGTTGAAATGCAAATTGGCATTGCCGTAATGCTATACATTATTGTATCCTTTCTATGATGTTCTTGAATCACTAGCACAGAACCACACAGAACAACTGTTCCAGGATTCTCCTTATGGAGAATAGTTTCAAAGACACTATCGCTCAAGAGATGGGGAAAGACAGCACAAAGATGGTGCACCATCTCCCCCCAAGATTTGTAGTTCCTAATCAAGCCTGTCTCTGGGCTGACCATCCATCACACAGAGCTCTGGCTAAAGGAGATATGATCTATTAACAGTATGCTAGTCCTGAAGCATTCCTAACCCCAATGTTTATTCCTATTTTTTCTTTCTGCTACGTCCTGCCATCCTGAAGGTTAGCTCAGACTAGCATAGTTTTAATGGGAAAAAAGTGGTCATCAGCCTGAGACCTATTCTTTCCTGGTCATCAACTGGGTGGAATGGCCTTAGTCGTGAATGCACTGGCAGATGGAAGTTGAACCTTGCTGGCCAACAGGGTTGACACAAAAGGCTATGGTGATTTCTCAAAAAATTAAAAATATAAATACTACATTATTTACCAATGATATGCCTGTGATGTTCATTCAAAAGATTATAAGGCACCAATTTAAGGATTAGTAGAATTGTTTTCTTTAAGCTTTAAGCAAATATTGTATACAGACACATTGCACAATATGAAGTTTTTGACAAAAATGGAATCTCATCATTTGAAACAATATGGATGATAATGTAGATGTTATATTAGAGTAAGTTAGAATAAGATATTAATAAGATTGCTCATATGAAGATAAACAAATCATAAAAACCAAACTACCTATATTTTTAATTCTATGAAAAAATTGCAGATACCAGATGAGGTAAAGTGAGTACACTGAGTAAAAGGTGCAAGTTATTTGGTGTTGGAAGGGGTCAACTGTTTGAGGTAGATGGAAATTAAAATTCGGGAGCCGGGAGGTGGAGTAGGAGGTAAGGTGCCTGCTGCCTTGCCTAGGACGGACCACGGTTCGATCCCCCGGTTCCCATATGGTCCCCCGTGCCTGCCAGGAGCGACTTCTGAGCGCATAGCCAGGAGTAACCCCTGAGCGTCACTGGGTGTGGCCCAAAAAACAAAAAAAAAAGCAAAAAAAAAAAAAGGAAATTAAAATTCTGGTGATGACTATAATGTAGTGTACAAAGATGCCAATGTATACAGCTGTGCCCCTGAAATATGTAATGTTACATAAAAAAGTTACCATACTAACACAAAAATCAACAGAATAGGTGTCGGAGAGATAGCATGGAGGTAGGGCATTTTCCTTGAATGCAGAAGGACAGTGGTTCAAATTTCAACATCCCATATAATCCCCCAAGTTTCCCAGGAGTGATTTCTGAGCATAGAGCCAAGATTAACTCCTGAGTGCTGCCAGGTGGGACCCAAAAGCAAGCAAACAAACAAACAAACAAACAAAAACAAAAACAAAACAAAACAAAAAAACCCAAGAGAATAGCCCTTAGCTATAATGTCATTAGATAGTAATGCATGTAAGTGTGGGAAAATAATCTCTATAAAGGTGCATCTTTTCTAAGTCACTATCTACTATATGTCAGTAATCAGGCAACAGATATGGTAATATTATTATTTACTACTATCACTAGTATCATGATCTCTATTACTATGACAGCATACTCTGTGCAGGGTCTTAGAGACATTCATTTCCAAGGGAAGAGTTTTGTTCAGCAGGATATATGAACAGTTCATTTAATCTTGGAATTAAGACAAAGTCTCACATTCTTAAAGAACCTGGTGCTTCTGAATAAATAGGAAAACTGGTGCCTGCAAAATGATTCTGATTTCAATTTTTAAGAAATTGGATTACTATTCCACATCAAAAGAATACTCCTGTAATATAGGAAACGAACCAGGGCAACTCCCATTATAAATATTCCCTGTAATTAAAGTAAATATTCTACATTTAATTTATCCATATTACCAACAGCACAGACCGTTTATTTCTGGATCACCTCAGCAGATAAAAAGCACTGGTTAAATACCTGATGATAGCAAAGGGAATATAGACTGTGTTGTGGAAGAAAGTAGTTATGAATCTCAGTTATAACCAAGTTTTTTTCTAGTAACTGGAATGAGCACTTTTTCTTTATTAAAAATACACATGTAATAGAAATTACACATAATAGAGGCCTAAAAGCCTCATGCATCTAACTCTGGTTCAATCTCTAGTACCACATTGTCCCATAACCAGTAGCTAACAGCACATCTGGGGTTTGTCTCTTCAGCCCATTCTTTGCAACTGTGACCTAGGAAATAAATATCAAAGGAAATAACTGGCTTATCAAGTGAATTCAAATTATTATTAAAAGAAATGTTTAAAACACAAAAGGAAAAGACACTTTCATTGTGTATGCTTGAAAGATATTACTATCACTAAAATGCTGCTTCTTCTCAATGCACCGATCAGATTCAATGCAATTTTCTTCAAAATTCCCCTCCAATACAACAACAAAATTTGTATGTAGTAATAAGACTCTCCAAATAGTCATCACAATTCTGAGAATAAAGAAGATGGAGGAATTGCAATACTTAAATTTAATGATAATTGTGTGGTACTGTAAAAAAATAGGCTTTCTAATCAATGAAATAGAATTGAAAGCTCACAGATAAATCCTGAAATGCTTGGAAAGGTAATTTTTGACAAACAAACTAAATAAATGAAGTGGAGCAAGGAAAGCCTCTTCAAAATTGGTTCTGGGAAAAGTAGATATTCGCAAAGAAGCAAAAATCTGAACTATTATCTCACACAATACACAAAAGTTTAACTTGGAAAAAGATCAATGATCTTGAATATTAGGGTGGAATCAATAAATACATGTAAGAGGAAATATTTCAGTTTCACCATGGTATGTTCAAATAGAATTTATACAATTAATTTTAAAATAAGATGTGAATTATTATTTACATATATAAATGCATGATTATATATTTAATTAATTATTTTATTTTAATTTATTAATTATATTTATTAATTATTTTAGTTATTAATCACCCACAGACAATGAAATGTAGAACTGGGAATATAAGCTTCTGGGCTGGCCCATTGATAAAAGCAATGCTTTACAGACATGAGTTCCATTCTTGCTCCTGGCATTACAAAAACAAAGTGTTTAGTTTTTATACCGAACTACAGTTGAAAAATTTTACTGTGAAAATATAAAATATGGAATTATATTTTTTCTATTTGAGTGGTTACTAGAAGAGTAATATTAGCTTCGAAAACTATATATTTTATTGCAAAACTTTGTATTTTAAAAATTATTCAATCTATAATTAAGGTGACATAAATATTTCAGTATAAGTATGTTCAACTTTTATGTAAACTTTTAGAACACTGATACTTTTATATCATCATATATGGGGATATATGCTAATCAAAATTGACCATACCAGAATATGTTTATTTTTTTTGTTGTGATGTCATATCCATCAGTTTCAGGTATTACTCCTGGCTATGTTCAGGAAAGACTCCTAGGGAACTCTAGGAGATCCAGGAGATTAAACCCAGGTGAGACATGAAATATAAATGTGCTGGTTATTGTACTATCTCTCTGACCCCATGGACTTGTTTTTTTTTATTTGTTTGTTTATTGGCCATATCTAGTTGTTCTCAGAGCTTACTCAGTCGGGATTCAAGGTACCATCTGTGCTTCTGGGGATCAAACCCAAGTAAGTTGCATGCATGATAAATGCATTACCCTCTTTCCTATTGCTTCAGTCCAATATTTTAACTTCTGATGAAGTAATAAATTTAATTTTTATAATGTGACACATAACATATATTTCATTACCAGAGATTTTCTCATTATTGGAAGAATTCATATATCTGAGAAAATTATACATTGCTGTTAAAGTTTAGAGTTCAATAATTTATTTATTATGCTTTATTTCAATTCTTTCCATCAATTTTAAAGAAAAAAGTAGCTAGATTTTTCTACTTCAACTCTATGACCTACTTTCAGCACCCAGTTCCAGAGTGACCACTTTATTCTATCATTGTCATAGTGGTACCTTTCTTGTCTTACCTCAGATCCCCCCCACTGTGGCATGCTTCTTACTAAGGACCCTTTCTACTCTCGTATCTATTTTCTTTGAAAATTAGTTATTCCTCTACTAGGTTTCTTTATCCCCACAAAAAGTTAGATCAATCTGTTTCTCTCGTCTGTTTGACTCATTTCACTCAGCAAGATATTCTCCAGACCCCTCCATGTATCAGTCAATTTCTTGACTTAATAGTTTCTAAATATGAAAGTGATTCATGTTGCATGAAATAAATTTTCAAAAAACACTACTTTGCTTTATAGTAATAATAACTATTTTGAAAATATAATGTTGAATGATGAAAAGGAGTAATTTCATTGTATAAAGTGAAATTAAAATAATTCATTATTTTATTTTATGCTTAAACTATTCATGCAGATATAGTTTGTTGAAAATTATATTTTCATTGTATAGTTAATGCCTGTCAAACACTGAAAAAAACTATGAAAACTATGATATATGAAAGCTGCATTTTAATTTTATTGTTATCAGAAATTAGAAGCATTAACCCTTTCTGGGGAGAAATATCTGTAAAATATTTAAGGTAGTTATGAAATTCAAAAAAATATATATAATTTATGAATTACACTCCAATTATCTTTATATCCCACATACTACTGAAAGATTTTTGGAAAATATTAAACACAAATGACTCTTTGACTCCCTGCCTATTTAGTCACATAGATGTCACAATAATAATTAGATAATAATGCTTTTCCTAATACTGCCTCTAAGTATATTGATAGCATCACACAAGATTAAGTAGATTAAGCAATAATTAAAGAAAACTCATGTGAAACATTGAAAACAATATTGGTCATGCATGGTTCTGTTCTCTATTTTAGTATGTCTTCCTTTAGCTTAATTGCAAAAGGAAAGGGCATTGAGTCAACTTCTATTCTTGCTGCCATCTTATTTGAGAGGAAAGAAACGGACAATGAAGAGATTATAAAGGCACAACAGGACTCTCACAACTTTTATGATTGCTAGCTTAAAAAGCCATTAGTGGTATAAGCAAGTAAAGATTAACAACTGTGGAGTAATTGTTGAATAATTGATCAAAGTGATATGAAAATTCTAACTTTAAAGATTGTTCAATACAGTTGGCTTTCATTAGTCAAAATCATATGCAACATCATTCTCTTTGTTATACTATGCAATTTTATAGGAGTTCCTAGTACTCTGGCACCACATGATACAAGGGATTAAACTAAGGGCTCCATCTACTAGATATATAAAATATTATTTGATTTTTCTCCAAAGTACTGCTTTTTTTTTAAAAAAAAACAACTTATTGTTGAGTTCTACAACAATTTAACCTTCTATTAATGTATTCAAAATTACTACTAAAATATTTATATATAGATTTCAAGGATCAATAAATTTGCATTAGTTTTTTAAATTGATGAGTTGTTTTATATAATTAGTTTTCTCCCATTTCATTTTTATATATGACTTAAAAAGCACTACTACAGCAGTGAATTTAGGAGTATGTGTGCACACAGAGGATCAAATCCATGGTTTCACAAATAAAAGTTATGTGCTCTCATTTCCTCATTGTCAGGTTATCAATTTAGAGCTGACGTACATTGGCATCAGAGCAGTATTATGAATACCCTGGAGTGGACTTGGTTCCTGGAGCTGTTGTGGAGAACTGTGTCGTTTCTATGTCTGGGATCCAGGAGTGAAGGCTGGACAGTTGGTGCCTATTTCCCTGGAGTCTAGGTTGGTTCCCCAAGACATACATTCAGGGTGGGAGATGTCCCTGTTTTGTAAAATGGTATAAGTTCTTATCCCTAGTAGATAAGAGCTTGATTTTACAAGTAAAATTTCCTCTTTTTTAATATACCTTTGCAGGAAGAAGTGGTGCTACATTATATTGCTGATGAATTTGGGGGTGAAGAGAGGAGAAAACAGAGCCATGGCAAAACCTAAAAATATATATGTTCAGACATATCTAAAGAAAAAAGAGTTTTTTAAAAGAAAAAAAAGGATTAAATAAAAGACATAATTGAATGAATAAAGTGGGGCCCGAAGGAATAGCAATGGAGGCAAGAGATCTGTCCTTCCTGCAGAAGGACGGTGGCTCACATGCTGGCATCCCACATGGTCCCCCTAGATCTAAGAACAAGTTATCCTTCCTCACCAGCCAACGATAAGTCAAAATCAGAAGACATGTCACCCTTTGATCTGTGCAAAACCCAAGATTGCTATATAAAGATGACTGGTTGTTACAATCAGGACTAGACAGTACGCATCCTGGGACCAACAACAGCAACAAAAAGCTCTAACCTAGCCTTTGGTCTACAATCTGTTCAACAAACAAGATCTCTAATCCCAGAGGTCTGACTAAGACAACCGCAAGTGAAAGAGTCTTCCAGAAACATAACGAAAGACTCTGTCCCAGGCTCCATCCTAGGAGCAATATAATGACCAAGAACACCAACTACAGAAGATGAATTAAAACGACACTGAAGAAGCAGAACTGCTAGAACCACAAAGAAAGCCTTCATCATAAGCTCCATTCCTTGAGCTGCATAGTCACAAAGATCTCTAGAGGACTGATTTTACTATCCATGAAGAAGCAGAAGTCATCCATATACCACAAAAACACTCGAGGAGAGAGTAAAGGATCATGCAAGGAGTCTATAGTTATCCCCATGACAATATACTTCAGGGATGGAGAAACCCATATTTCCTAGGCCAAGGGAATTCCCTCTATAATATCCCCAATAATTACTGTACCTATGCAAGGGAGAAAAGAAAAAAAAAAGCACAAAATAATTATTTTTCCACATATATATTTATTGATCGATTGATTGTTTTTTGACGTCTTCATTTTGATATAGATATTGAAGTTGAGGTCTCCTTTTCTAATTATATATTATTTTATCTCATCTTTCTCCTTCTTTTTGTACTCCGGCATGATTTGAATTCAGAACCAAGACTAATGTGTGGTGCTTTTCTTGATTGCTGTAGGGCTCACTGGATATTTAATTTGACATTTATTTTTGTATTGTTATGGCGTTTCAATTACCTTTTTTCATGTCCTCTCTCAAACTGAGGCAGATAGTCACTAGAAGGACTCCACCCATTTTCAGCATATGTTTTAAATTTATTTATTTATTTATTTTGATTAATCTTACCCCACTCTATTGCCTTTCTTTCCCTTAAACAAAAGCACATAATTCAATTTATCTGTTAACCTCTCAAATAGAGGGAGAAACAAGAGAGGGCACCAGGAACAAACAGATGTATGATCACTGATAGTAAGCTACTCTAGGAGCCTGGGGGGTGATTGTGGGGGATATAGGTTGCAGAAAGGGAAAGGGGAGGGGGGGAGGACAAATTTGGTGATGGGTATTCCCCTGATTCAATGTTAATATGTACCTAAAATACTAATGTGAAAGATATA
>PVKC010045577.1:0-11382 GCA_004027635.1 Crocidura indochinensis | reverse complement strand
AAAAAAAAAAGAAAGAAAAGAATTAAATAGGGACCAGATAACTATAAATGGTGTTAAGATGAGAAATTCCCTAAAACTTCCTTAGGAGCAGATGAAATCAGATGCTGAATTTTGGGTCTGTCTTCAGGTGTGCATTTCTTTGTGGAAAGAAAGTTAAATATATCTCCCCAAAGGCGCAAATGAGCCTTTAAGAACTGAAGTAGCTTGACGGAGTTCTCTAGGTGAGAACAGAAGAGGTGGCGTGGCTCCAGGATCCAAGTCCAGGACTCTGGATCCAAACCTGCTTTACTAAAAATGTCTGAAAATCAAACATCATAAAGAAAGCATTTCCGAGAAGGCTCTTGAAAGTGGTACATTAATGAGGGACGGAGGCTGGTTTACACTCAGAGGCATTCAGGGGCTGTCCCTGGCTCTGTCTGTGTTCGGTAACACATCCTGGCAGTGCTCTAGATTGAACAGCCTTTTAGCATTTTTGGATGTGGGCAGAATGCAAGACAAGCACCTTAACTCCTGTACTTCCTCTCAGCCCTCAAAGGCACATTAAAAAATCCAAAATATGAGGAGTGGGCTAATTCAACAATGCTCACTTAGTAATGCTCAGAGGTTCCTTCTGAGGGTATTTGGAGGATCATATGTGGTGTTGGGAATTGATCCTGGGTCAGCCACTTGCAAGGCAAGCATCATACTAGTCTTTAGTTTATTTTTATCCTTTCACTTTTTTTTTTTTTTTGGGTCACACTCCGGCAGTGCCCAGTGGTTACTCCTGGCAGGCTCGGGGGACCATATGGGATGCTGGGATTCGAACTACCGTCCTTCTGCATGCAAGACAAACGCCTTACCTCCATGCTATCTCTCCAGCTCCTTCCACATTTTTATTTAATTTTTCCTTGTGGGGCCATATCCAGCTGTGCTTAGTGGTCGCTTCTGGCTGACCATCCCAGGACGGTGGTCCTTAAACTACGGCCGGCAGGCCACATATTGTATTTGTTCCTGTTTTGTTTCTTCGCTTCAAAATAAGATATATGCAGTGTGCACAGGAATTTGCTCATAGTTTTTGTTTTTACTATAGTCCAGCCCTCCAACGGTCTGTTTAAAAAGTTTGAGGACCAGAGGAATCATATGGTGATGGGATGGAAACCTGCACTCAGCGCATTTGGGTCTCCAACCCTAAATGCTGGTTTACAGTCCAGAGGCCACATCCTCCCTGTTTGTTTTTATTCCTATCTCAGCAGTGGTCTGGCACGTGGGAGGATGGAGAGGATCGAGATTCAGCTGAGACTCAGCTGAATCGACCAAACTCTTCCTTCTCCCCCTGGATCTATGTGCCTGGGGCCTGAAACCCTTCCAGGCGCTCTTAGCCTGGGGTGAGGGATGACTGGGAGCTGGCAGCTTTTGAAGACAATTAACTAATTGTGAACTGGCCATGTTTTTTCAAAGACAAAAATAACCTCCTCTAATGAAACCGCTAAGCCTTCCTTTGCAGTTTTCTTTTAATAGCACAGGATATGATGGAATTCAGCTCACTCCTGCGCTAGCCTGCTGGCCTATCCTGGCTTCTACAAGGCTTCCAGCCTTTGTTGAGACCTGCTGAGGCTCAGGCCTGGAGGCTAAGGCCTCCACCCATGTCCTCTAGGACTGATTCCGGGGTTGGGATGAAAAAGTTCCCAGTTTCAAGAACTGAGGAAGTGTTTCAGAAGTGGGTGCATGCCTTTCATGTGTGGCACTCTGGGTTCAATCCCCATCCCCAACCACAGGCTCTAGGGCTGTGTGTGTGTGTGTGTGTGTGTGTGTGTGTGTGTGTGTGTGTGTGTGTGTGTGCTATAGAAAAATCACTGTCAGATTAACAGATAGGATAAGGTTTTCCTTGTTTTGACATGTGGTAAAGTAGTAAGTTTTGTGATTCTGTCCTGAATTTACTGTCTTTGTTTTTCCTTAAGCCGATTTACTTTCATCCACCTTAGTAGATCTGGTTTTGCTCTCCTGAAGGCCAGCTAATCTCCCTGGAGAAACACTAATGGCTTAATTGTTTTGTTTATTCTGCTCCACAAATTCCGGTAGCTTCATTTGCATCGAGAGCTGAACTTCTTTGAGTGTCTTGGCATTTCCTTTGGTTTTTGAATGGCTCTTAATGTTTGCTCTTAGGACTGGTTTTGGGGAAGGTTTGGTCACTCATAGCTAGAGGTGTGGCTTTCTCTGAACTGAGGGCGTTTCTGGGCAAAGGGTAGATAAAGAAAGTGAGAGAAAGGAAGAGAAGTTTAAAGTGTCAGAGCAAATAAATAAAAATAAATTAAAATGTGCAGAGCACTCACTATACAAGACAAATTCAAAAATTGATAGTATTATGATAATATTATAATAATAATTGATATAATTATGTCATTTAATTAACATATTTCCCTTTTGTAAATAAACGGTTAATACATCCAGAGGATGCATTGGTATTTAACCTTTTAGGGTCCAGCTCACAGTACCTCATTAAGCACTACTGAGGGTGGCCCCTATTAAAGAAAGTTTAAATGAGGAGCCAGAGAGATAGTACAGTGAATAAGGCACTAACCTTGCACTCCTTCAATCTGGATTCAATCAACTCCCATATGGTCCCCTGAGCACCTCCAGGAGTGTGATTCCTCTGTGTAGAGCCAGTAATATCTCCTGAGCATAATTGGGTCTTAGAGAAGCATAGGGCCCACCTGGGTTTGATCCCCAGTACTACATATGGTGCCCTGGACCCCATTGGAATGATCCCTGAACACTGAGATTATGATCCCAAAAATCTAAACAAAAATTAAAATGTGGGGCCCGAGAGATAGCATGGAGGTGGGGTGTTTGCCTTGCATGCAGAAGGTTGGTGGTTCGAATCCCAGCATCCCATATGGTCCACCGAGCCTGCCAGGAGCGATTTCTGAGCATAGAGTCAGGAATAACCCCTGAACGCTGCCGGGTTAAATAAATAAAATGCAATGTCTGGGACCTGGGATGTGTTCAGGAGGCCCAAGTTCATCCTCAGCATTGCCTGTTTCTCTGCATTACTGGGAATGACCCTAAAGTACCCGACCCCACCTTCCAAAAAATAAAAAACCCAAAATAGGAAATTATAGCTGTGCAGTTAGTTTTTTTCAAATATAGAAATGCAGAAAAGAATTGTGTTGCCACCTGTGGCAGCCAATTCTAAAATAGAAGTTTCACGTGGTGGACCTAATTTTGTAAGTTCAGCATACAGAAGACATTTAGCTTGAGCCTTACATCACTCACAGGGCAGTCATTCCCAGAGTGGGATAGATCAAATCCGATTCTAGGAAAAGAGGAGACTGGTGTTGAGTGAATCGAGCTGGGCTGTCCTCCTTAAAAAAGAAGCATTTCCTTTTCCTGAGACTGGAGTTTGGGATCTCAGAGCTGGGACATGCTGTAAATTTTCATGCTATAAATCACTTGGATAAATACAGGAAAATGCTGTTTTTGGATGTGGTTGCCGCTTAGCAGACTCGTCTACTGATGGATAATGGATTTTTGGGTTCTTCAGTTTCTAAGAGGTCCTGAATTTGCTCATTAGATA
The DNA here is from genome assembly GCA_004027635.1 of Crocidura indochinensis. Classification (NCBI taxonomy): domain Eukaryota; kingdom Metazoa; phylum Chordata; class Mammalia; order Eulipotyphla; family Soricidae; genus Crocidura; species Crocidura indochinensis. The sequence goes on along the minus strand of PVKC010045577.1, from coordinate 7,829 downwards.
GAGCCCTACCACTCCCTCTAGTCTGCAGGACTTGGGAAGGTACTGTCTGAATTTGTCTCACACCTGCGAAGAAATAGAATTGCATTGGACTGTTTTAGTGCTGTTAGCTGCACTCAGGTCTGCTTTTGAGGGGAGCTGTTTAGATGAAAGTCTTGGCTAGCAGTTCTGGTCTCCTCTGGGAGATTCCCACAAACCCAAAACTGTAGGACACACTCCAGATCTCTGGACTCTCCCCATAGGTCCTCAGCTGCTTGCAAAAGCCAAGAGACACCATGGTCCAATCAGTGGCTATGACATAGAATATTCCCTGAGAAAGGCTGATGGTGGCCCTTTGTAGAGCATTTTCCGAGGCCTGGATGTAGTTGATCAGTCATACTCAGGTCTGCTCAGGCTGGCAATGCTGGTAGTGGACTGAAGGGAAAGATTCTGGTTGTTTTTGTTTGGGGGCCACACCCAGGCTTGCTCCTGGCTATATGCTCAAGGATCTCTCCAAGGATCATATCCAAAGATCACATATGGTTCAGAGAACCATATGGGGTGTTTAGGATCAAACCCAGGTGGGCCACATGTAAAAGGACCTGCTGTAATATCTCTCTGGTCCATGAGGGAAAGTTTTCTGGCTCTTCTGATCTGATTTTCAGCAGCCTGTTACTCCTGGCAATCTGAACTTTCATGCTATTTCACACACACACACACACACACACACAACCACACACACAAACTTATTTGCTACTTAACACATGGTATATCTGGACCATGTACTGCTATTATGGTAAAAATTAAGTTCTGGGGGCCCGGGAGATAGCATGGAGGTAAGGCGTTTGCCTTTCATGCAAAAGGTCATCTGTTCGAATCCCGGTGCCCCATATGGTCCCCCGTGCCTGCCAGGAGCAATTTCTGAGCATGGAGCCAGGAGTAACCCCTGAGCACTGCCGGGTGTGACCCAAAAACCACCAAAAAAAAAAAATTAAGTTCTGAACAGTCTTATTGTAGATGTCATTTGTTCTTTTAAATTTCTGCCTCAGCAATTCCTGGATGATTTTTTTTTTCTGGTTTTGTTTTGTTGTGTTGTGTTTTTCCTCCTGGTCTTCCTTCCCCTGGCATTCATTGTTACTGTTTTTGTAGTCATAGGATTCATACACACACACACACTTTATTTTACACATGCATGCAGTGCACACCAGCACTTCCTCATGCACGTGTGCACACAGTATAGTGGTGCTATTTGGGGCTCAAATACTTCTGGTTGTGTGATGGAGATCACAGACATTAACAGTGGCAATCATGCAGCAGAGGTGCCAGGGCTGTGTTTGACACAGGTGGTTGGTTGACTTGGGGGATCCAAGTTGGAGCCTTAATAAGTTTTGCCCTCAAAGCATCTTATATACTCCTTTTTTTTTTTGGTTTTTCGGGCCACACCCATTTGATGCTCAGGGGTTACTCCTGGCTAAGCGCTCAGAAATTGCCCTTGACTTGGGGGGACCATATGGAATGCTGGGGGATCGAACCGCGGTCCTCCTTGGCTTAGCACTTGCAAGGCAGACACCTTACCTCTAGCACCACCTTGCCAACCCCCATCTTATATACTCTTAAGTCCCTTTTAACACTATCCCTTATTTTTACTGATTCACAAGGGTGAGAAAGTTGATGAAACACACTAGTGTAGGGCAGTAATGGAAAACATTGCACTCAGAATCACTCCTTTCCAACTGCTGGTGGTACATCAGATTCTACCTTTAACTTATCCTTCTGGGCTGCTGCATTGTTTTGTTTTCTTTTATAATTAAATTTTATTTACTTATTTTGGGTCTTGGGCCACATCTGGTGATGCTCAGGGGTCACTCCTGCTCTGAACTCAGGAATCACTCATAATAGTGCTCTGGGAAACCATATGGAGTGCTGGGGATTGAACCTGGGTCAGCTGTATGCCAGGCAAGCACCCTATCCGTTGTACTATTGCTCTGGTCCCTCAATTTTATTCTTTTTTATTGTACGCACCGTAATTTACAATAATGATAATGGCAGAGTTTCATGCATAAATATACCAACGCCACATCCTCCACCCATGCCAGCTTCCTTCTGCTACATCCAGTGTGTCCTCCCCGCACATACCCAATGTGGTATGCTTCCTCCTCAAGACCTACACAGTTCTCAGTTCCCCGTGCCTTTGCGTATTTGCTGTTTCCTTTTTATATTTTTTTATATATCACACATGAGGAGGGAGATCATTCTTTTCTGACTAACTTCGCTTGACACTCTCCAGATTCATTCATATAGCAGCATGATTTTTATCTTTACAGCTGAGGAGTATTCCATTATATATGTATATGTACCCCACAGTTTTTTTTTGGGGGGGGTCACACCTGGCAACGCTCAGGGGTTACTCCTGGCTCTACACTCAGAAATTGCTCCTGACAGGCTCAGGGGACCATATGGGACGCTGGGATTCGAACCACCGACCTTCTGTATGTGAGGCAAACGCCTTACCTCCATGCTATATCTGTGCCCCGCCACGCCCCCCCTTCCCCACACACAGTTTCTTTATCCAGTTATCTTTTTTTATTTTTTGGCCACACCTGACAGAGCTCAGAGGCCACTTCTGGCTCTGCACTCAGAAATCCACCCTGGCAGGCTCAAGAGACAATATGGGATGCTGGGAATCGAACCTGGGTCCATCCTGTGTTGGTACAAGGCAAATGCCCTACAGCTGTGCTATCGTTCTGGCCCCTACCCAGTTTTATTTTCTTTGCTACATTGTTTCTTGCTCAGAGGAAGCTTGTGTGTGGGCTTGTCATGGCCTTATGAGACTGAGTTTTGTCAGACTAGAGAGAATGAAAAACTAACAGAGAGAGGGAATGCCTTTTCCCACTTTCTCAACCAACAGGCTTTGCTTTTCAAATACCCCAAACCTCTGTCTAGACTGCATTAAGTCCCTATTCTGGTCCCTTCCCCTCTGACTCCAATGGGGAAATCCCTCTAGTGTGCCTTTGAGATGCCCCATTTCTTAGCACCCTTCACTAGACTCTCATTCTTTTCCTCTGGGATTCTCCAGTTTTAGATTACAGACACAGGCCAGAATCCTCTTCCTGGCCATTGAACTGGGTTGGGTCACTCTTCACTCTCAGCTCTAGAGGAACAAACCTCAGCCTAGGACATACATCACAGTGGTCTGGTTCTTCTCCATGACCAAATGTTTTGACTTTTTCTTGCCATTTATTAGAACCCTTGAGCCCTCTGTAAAGGCTCCTTTCCCATAAATCTCTGGTTGAGCTTATTGGGGCTGTTCTTATTCATGCTCTTGATGTGAGCTTTTTATTTGGTACTTCATTGCTGTCAGCCTGTGAATGAGCCTTTATTTCCCAGGTCTACTGTAAGCCCCTGTGGGCAGAATGATTGCTGGGATTCTTTTTGTGTGTTTTTAATATCTTTATCCACCATGATTATAAACATGTTTGTAATTGGGTTATGGTTATATAAAAAAAAGAACACCCTCCTTCACCAGTGTAATATTCCCACCACCAGTGCCTTCCATGCTCCCTCACCCCTGCCTGTATTCAAGATAGGCATTCTATTTCTCTCACTCACTACCATTGCATTGTCATGCTAGCTGTCAGTGTAGTTGTTTCTCTAACTGAATTCATCACTCTTGTAGTAAGCTTCATATCGTGGACCAGTCCTTCCAGCCCTTATCTCTGTTGTTTCTGTGTATTATTACAATAATATCTTTTTTGTTTTGTTTTGTTTTGTTTTTGGGCCACACCCGATGACGCTCAGGGGTTACTCCTGGCTATTCGCTCAGAAGTTGCTCCTGACAGGCATGGGGGACCATATGGGGAACCAGGGGATCAAACTGTGGTCCGTCCTAGGTTAGCGCAGGCAAGGCAGGCACCTTGCCTCCAGCGCCACCGCCCGGCCCCACAATAATATCTTTTTAAAAATTTTTCTGAAACTTATTTATTTATTGATTGGTTGATTGGTCTTAGGGCCACATGTGGCGGTGCTGAGTGTCCAGTCCTGACTCTGCATTTTGAAATTGCCCTTGGCAGGCTGGGGGACCATACGGGATGCCGGGAATCAAACCCAGGTCTGTCCTGGGTCGGCTGCTTGCAAGGCAAATGACCTACTGCTGTGCTCTCTCTGGCCCCTTTCATTTTTTTAAAAACCAATAGATGAGTAAGACTATTCAGTGTCTGTCTCTCTCCCTATGACTTATTTCACTCAGCACACTAGTTTCCATGCCCATCCATGTAAAGGAAAATTTCATGATTTCATTTTTCCTGACGACTGCAATTTTTTCCATTGTATATATGTACCACAGTTTCTTTAGCCATTCATCTGTTGTTGGGATTTGGGTTGTATCCAGATTCTGGCTACAACCCAATAATAGTAAATAGTGCTGCAATGAATATAGGTGTGCAGAAGGCATTTTTGTATTGTGTTTTTGTGTTCCTAGGTATATCCCTAGAAGTGGTACAGCTGGATCATATGGGAGCTCAAATTTTCAGTTTTTTGAGGAATCTCCATATTGTTTTACATAAAGCTGGATTAGATGGCATTCCCATTGCTGGGATTCTTAGTTCTCCAGAACTTCCTGTCTTTGCCTTTGGCCCCACATGGTCACATCCTCATATTTACCACCTCCAATGCCTACAGGAAAAGATGGGTTCTGCAGCTTATCTTTGTATTTCTGTCCTCAGGTTCGCTATGCTGTCAATATATTCCTTGTGCAGCCTTGATGTGCCCAAATCAATTCACTTGATCCTGATATTGCAAGGAGTCATCTCTGAGCATATAGCCAGGAATAAGCACTGGGCACTGCTGGTTGTAGCCCCAGACAACAGCAACAAAAAAACCCTCAAAACTCTTGTTATCTCCTGTTTTTCTTCTACCCAGCTCTGGGACTCTCAGCCCTTCCCAGTGAGAAGGGTTAATCAGAGACACCTCAGAACTTGGCCTTCTTGAATTGTTCTACCAGGAGGAATTTGGGGATGCAGAGCCTGGGCTGATCTGCAGAGATGCTTTATCTCCTTATTGTTTTCCAAACCAGTAGAATAAAATATTTAACTCTCCCTATTTCATTATCTGGTGTTTTGAATTTTGAGTCACACCCAGCAATGTTCAGAGTTTACTCCTGGTAGGTCACCGGGGAACCCTGTGTGGTACTGGAGATTGAACCAAGGTTTGATTCCTGCGAGGCAAGTACCATACTGTACTATCTCTCTAACTTCAGTCTCAGGGCTTTTGCTTATTTTTAACTAGGCAGGAAGAATAGTTTACTATTCTCTTATCTAGTCGTGATGCTCTTTTCATTTTATTTAAGTTCCCACAGAACCCAGGGCCTTAAACTTGTGTAGCAGATGGTCTACCACCTGTCAACTCCCAGTCTTTGCACAGAAGGTCTTTGAGCTCCATATTGCCTGAGAAGGGAACACATTAGAATGGGAATCCATTGTGTAAGGTTTGAAATTTCTCAAGAAAACAGACACATCTCTGTTTGACCAGCCCAGCTTCAAAATTTTCCCTCATAATTTTGGGTAAAGGCTGAGAAGAGAAATCATAGAATTAAACCAAGTTTGTAATGACCTTGTTAAATGAGCCTTGCACTTGCATTGCTTGCTTTCTTAATTAGGTGATTTGAAGAGGCAAGCTTATTGCATTTCTAATTCTACGACTGTGTTCAAAGTGCATTCCTAGGAGTTGGGGGTAGATAGCACCTCTCTCCCGTTCTTCCTCTCCCTGGCCTCAGGCTGGAGGAAACCCAGCCATGTCTAGAAGCATGCAAAACACATGAATCTATCCCATTTCATATATATGACAGGATCTTCTGTTGGGTGATTATTGTTTCAAGCAGACAAGATTAAGGAAGAGATCTATATACTTAGATGCTAGTGAGAAGTTATGGGAGGAAAATTAAAAAAATTAAATAGTTACTAACAAAAATAAAGTTCAAGAATCCTACCCACCTAGCGCTCCCTCCGTGGTCAAGCATTAAGATTCATTTCTAGATCTAAACTCAACAAACCTCTGCAGAGATTCCTTTCCCTTCCCAAGGAATCTTGTTTGCAACTCATCTCTGACATCATGGTTTAACTTAGATTAGAAAGAACCGGGAACTCTGACACATTTAAGATTCAACTCTGGAGTTAAAGCAATAGTACAGTGGGTAGGGCAGGAGCCTTGCGTACATCTGACCTGCATTTGATTTCGAGCACCTGTTATGGTGTCCTGAGCCCAACTAGGAATGACTCCTGAGTACAGATCTGTGAGTAATTCCTAAGCATTGCTAGAAAAATGTAGCCCCCCCCCAAAAAAAAAGGGAAGAAGAAAAGAAAAGATGGGTATTCTGGAGAGGAGGGTGGATTCTGCATTCAGGTAAAAGCATCTGTGGAATTTTTTAAAAAAATGTTAGTGCATGGGGCTGGAGAGACAGCATGGAGAGAGGGTGTTTGTCTTGCATGTAGAAGGACAGTAGTTTGAATCCCGGCATCTCATATGGTCTCCTGAGCCTGCCAGAAGAGTGTAGAGCCAAGAGTAAACCTTGAGTGCTGTCGGGTGTGACCCAAAAACAAAAACTAAAACAAAAAAGCTAGTGCAGTCTAGAGTGATTGTACAGTGGATAGGGCATTTACCTTGCATAAAGTTGACCCAAGTTCAATCCCTATATGGGCCCCTGAAATTGCCAAGAGTGAGCTCAGAGCCAGAAGTGAGCCCTGAGCACCATCAGGTGTGGCCCCCAAACTAATCAATAAATTAAAATAATCATTGAAAAATTAAATTAATGCTAGTGCTTATACCTTATCCTAGGCGCCCTGAAATCAACATTTCTATTTTTTTTTTTGGTTTTTGGGCCACACCCGGTGACGCTCAGGGGTTACTCCTGGCTATGCGCTCAGAAGTCGCTTCTGGCTTGGGGGACCATACGGGAAACCGGGGGATTGAACCGCTGTCCGTCCTAGGCTAGCACAGACAAGGCAGGCACCTTACCTTCAGCACCACCACCTGGCCCCTGAAATCAACATTTCTGAAACTCAGTAGTAAAGTTGCATTTCAAAATGCCTGGGATGGATTCTAGAAGTGCCTGGGGTTAGTAGTTCACTTGGCCCACCATTCACTGCAATACCCAGAGCAGACTGATCAGGGCATTTTAATTTTATTTTAGGTCCCTGCTGCAGTTAACCACTGAGTTATAAGGTTTGAATTTGTTTTGGTTTTGGTGGCATGGGGTGGGGAGGATGAGAGGTTTTTTCGTTTTGATTTTTTTTTTTATTTTTGATATAGCTACATCTGTAAAATGACAGAATTTCTCAGGGGGATCCTCTATTTGAAGCCCCTCTGTGGAACTGAGAGTGTGACCCAATGTCCTGAACAGTGGTGGTGTTCTTTTCTAGATCCTTACCCTCTAATTATAACATCATCACACATTTTCTCTAGATCCTTTGTGTGTTTAAAGTTAAGCTTTTCACAACACCTGGACTTTCCATTCCTGGTGTGAGGAGATTTTAACTTTTCCAAGTGGATTTCTAAAAAAGGATTTTTGAAAAAAAAAAAATGTGTCTGTTTGTCATTCCCATTTGAAGTGCCACCTTTGGCCTCTGTTTTGTCGACATCTGTAATAATCACCAAGAATTCAAAGCCTGGATGCCTGGCTAGGCATTCATTTGGAACTTTTAAGACTGTGTGCCCTGGGAGACATGGCCCTGGAAACACTGGACTCCTGGAAATGTATGTGTGAAGGGAAGAATTTAGATACATAGCAAAGGGCAGGTTACTTATTACGATGGTCTGCTTTTGCAAACCAGGCTTTAGGTATGTCAAGTTCCTGTTGGTAT